>JACEIK010002165.1:92064-102525 GCA_018107945.1 Datura stramonium | reverse complement strand
AAGGTTATACCGAGTTTGGACCGCGTATAACGGCGTAATCGGAAGGAAATTCCTCAAACCCTTCGCACCCTCTGTTTCTCTCGTGGTTACTGGAAATTATATAATTTTTATTGAATAAACCGAAGTGGAGGGGTTTATATAGTGAGGCCTGGAAAGGGCCTCCGTGACACGCTACCATCGCGGAGGCCCTCCCTCCGTGGCACGCTGCCATCGCGGAGGGGCTCTGCCCCGGCTCCTCCCGCGATAGTTCGACGAGTCACTTTTCCGGTCTTTCCCCGGGCCTTTTCCTAGCATGTATGGCATTCAAAACTCTTAACCAACATGCGAATAGGCCATCAACATGTCGATAATTTATGGGGTGTAACACTTACAATGATTTAGGTCGAATTACAATACGACAGGAATAACTTGCCGAAGGAATTTGCCTTAACATACCTCGAACGTCGACTGTCATTTAACTGGCGAGTTTCAACTTGTAAACGACGGTTCCACCCAGCTGCAACCCTTATGCTGAGAGAATAGGGGTAATTTCAATCTAAATTTAGTAAATAACAATAACTTTTGTTAACAATAACAACTATAATTTAACTCCTAATAACTCAACCGAAAACCTATAATTTCTCGAGTGTTCAGAAGGGAGGAATGCTTACCTAATGCATGTGGTTGTTTAGGATTCAATTTGGAGTAATTCTAACAAAATTTACTTGGCGGGGTTCCGGTATACCTAGTGAATTTTCAAGAAATAACTCCATTGAAATGCTTCCCGTAGGCCTAGAACTCGTTACCCGAAGTTAATTTGCATTTGGACGGGGTTTGGTAGCGTAATTTGACGGAAATAGAAACAAAGTCGCGTACTCTCTCTATTTTGTCCAAAGTCTTATATTTAAAAATGAGTTGCACTTGGATAACATATATATAAACAATGGTAGTTGCAGGGTGTGGCACCCCGCGTTGTCCATGCCAAGGGGGTTGGTGCCCCGCGTTGCCTTGTGCACTGATGGATGCTGGCGCGCTGTGCTGCCCCTTGCGAAGGAAAGCTGGCACGTCGCCCTTGCCCTTTGCGCCGTAGCCTTTTTCAATCCTGCTTTCGAGGTTTTTTCCGCACGCATCAAGCTTCTATTACTGTCACAAATCCACGCATACGCTCACTCACCGCTAACATCTTATAGGGTGTAACATCCTCCCCCCCTTAGGAACATTCATCCTCGAATGTCATCTTCGGGCTTAAAGGATTTTACTCTTTTGACTAATACTTAGAAAAATTTCAGCAGTCTCCTCTATATTGTTGACTATCTGGAAACCTGAAATACAGAAAAGTCCAACATAAGCATCTCACAAGATGCTGTAAACAGCTACTCCACCATATAGAGATAACAAACTAAACAGTGCTAATAATATAAGCAGAAAAATTAAATCTAAACAACAACCTTACCTCACTTCATATTCTGGGTCAATCCTAGAATAAGTGAGGATACCTAAACTTCATGTCATTCTCAGCTTCCCAAGTCATGTCCTCTTTATTTATGTTCTTCCACAGTACTTTAACGGAGGCCACATCTTTAGCCTTTAACCTACAAACGTTTCGATATATTACAACAGTTGGAACATCTTCGTAGGCTAACTCCTCAGCTACTTGAACATCCACAATTGGAACAACCCAGGACGGGTCCCCTATGCACTTTCGCAACATGGACACGTTAATGATTGGATGGAAAGATTCTAGCTTTGGAGGCAATTCTAGCTCATATACCACTTATCCTATCCTACGGAGGATTGATGAGTTGGTAATTTACCAACTCATTAGGCTCTAAACACATGAGTTATTGTTTAGTTCTTGAGTTGATTATTTGCTTGCATAATGACGGGAGTCCTCATCAACTTTGGGGAAATTGTCACTTAACAGTTGAAGATGATGGATTGAGTGGCAACATTCTTAAGGTAAAATTCCATGTTGCTTTGAGTCTTTTGTAATGTTTTTTTGAGAGGCATCATCAAAATTTTTATTATTGAAATGGAATTGCAAAAGAAAGGACATGATAATGAAGATAATGAGAAAATGTTGACACCATAGCATAGCATTCTTTGTTATACATTGTAAATTCCTTGTTTGACTTATGATGTTTGATTGCATTGATGCCCTAATTTGGTGTTTTATGTTGAGAATGACTCTTGTAGACCCTTTAAGGGTGATGCCTTGTGTGGTGAGGATATTTTTGTTGAATCTCATACATTACATCTTTTCTAGAACTTGCCCCAAATTTGATTCAAGGTGAAATCCTAGATGTAGTTGTGCCGAGAAAATGAGTTTAGGCTTTCCTTTTTCTAGTCACTTCACCCATATTCCTTCCTTGAGCATCAATCCTTGTTAGCCGATGTTGAGCCTTAAACCCTTGCTTTGACAACTACATTACATGCCTTAAGACCATTTTTAATACCTCTCTTTGGCCCCCATTCTCCCTAGATGCTAGTGATAAGATGAGTAATGAAATGAGGCTTAAAGCCTAAGAAAGAGGGAGTGATAAAACATTTGTGAGAAATGAGGCAAAAGCCTATGTTTGGAGTATGCTAAACAAAGGGGGAAGATAAGAATCATAGTGTGAAGGGAGAACCGCCTTTTGCCAAAAGTGTGCCAAAAGATAAATCCAAAAAAAGGAAAAAGACAATTTGTGTGAATTGGTGTTCCCTCTTGATGTGATAAGGCTAATTGTGAAAGCAAGGGGTTGTAAGGGGAAGTGTTGAAGAAATGAAAGTCATTAGCAATAAAAAAAGGGTTAAGTAAGTGGAATTGATGTAAGGTATGTCATTAAAAGCATCAGGGAGGATTTAGTCACTATAGCCAAATTTTCATCCTACCCTCACCTCGAGCCTACATCAAAACCCGCAAGTCCTAAATGATTCTAGGTGCAGCTACTCCACATTAGTGGTGAATTACATGAAGGGAAAGCCTATGGGTCAACTGTATGCATGAAGATATCTTTTGGGAGAGTGAGCGTGAGTGTCTCTTCCAATTAATCCCTTGTGTGCATTCAAATAATCGCATGACCAAAAGAATAGGGATCCTTATTGTGGTAAGTGGAATCATTTCTTTTTGGGGATGCAAGAGCATTCAGAGTTAAGGTGTACATGGGGAAAGGAGTGTAAACTCTATGGCAAGATTTGAATTTTTAGTGATTATAGCTTGAGATGCTATGTTTGTTACTTGGTGAGCAATGCCCTTGAATTGATAAATAATTCCTTTCATAAACTTTGCTTGATAGAAAGTGGTTGCTCGCTTGAAGCATCTTCATTGTTAGGGTATTTTGGGGTATTTTCTTATCTTTTTGGATGAGCGTGGTCGGTATTTTTGGGATGTCATAGTCCAGGTGATCAGAGAGGTCCAATTGTGAAGAAATGTGGTACATTCCTCAATAATTGAGTATTGCATTACTTGAGAACAAGCAATGATTTAAGTTTGGTGGTTTGATGAGCTGGTAAATTACCAACTCATTAGGCTCTAAAACTTGAGTTTTTGTTTAGTTCTTGAGTTGATTATTTGGATATTCTTCCCTTTTTGCTTTCATTGTGTGCAGATGGCTAAAAGTGAAGAAGAGAGAAAAAATGGAGCAAAAAGAGGGAAGTTAGGCTAAATCAACGAGTCATAGATATAAATTGGCAAAATGCCGACCAAGGGCAGAATCTCACTACCTCAAAGGAATAAGGACACCGGCAGTTCATGACTTGCCAGCGGCGAGTCGCCGGTCCAGTCGCCAAAGGATGCTCAAGAGTTATGGAAAATAGCCTGAAGACCTGACGATTCACGAATTCGGATCGGCAAAATGCCAAGTGAACCACCGGTGATCACTGGAAATTAGGGGGAAATGCAGAAACGACATCTGATGATTCACGGATTGCATCGGTGAACCACTAGTGCCTCCTCTAATTCTAGAATGGAGACATAAGGGTATAATCATTCATCATTTAAAAGGAGATGAAAAGTACCCTACTTTTTAGGTTATAAATAGAAAAGGAAGTACTTTGTACTGATAGGCAGGGAGGAAGATAGAAATAGATAGTTTAAAGAGAGAACAACAATCTTACATCACATCATCTTGCTCTTTTTTAACAAATGAACATTCTCTTAGCTGAAAGAGGAATATTTGAGTAAGAATTGTAGAAAGTACTCTGTTATATTCCCTCTTATACTAGTAAGTTCAGCTATTGTTAAGGATTACGTTGTGAAGTTAATTTATCTACTCTAGCTATTAAATTCACTAATGCTATTGATAAATGTGTTTTTGAATTTCTTAACTATGAGTAGCTAAAATCATTAACTAGAGGTGTGTGATGATTAATACTTTATTGGATTGGGTATTGCTAGAGTCCTCTTCATATTGTTTAGTTAAGTGTAAATCTATTGGATTCTCGTCAATCTATTCATGAAGATCCATTGATTATGATATGGGTCTATTTATTCTTGCTTGATTATTTCTTGAAAGAGAATAATTAAGTATTGAAAGAGAATCTAGTAGTGGGCATGGATATGAGATTGCAAAATTAAGCTAGGAATAGCTGAAATTGTTTTCTCCTTCCTTATTGGCAACTAATAGCTAGGAATAGTTCAGTTGCTAATCCAAATCTAATTGGGTTTACCTACAATTGTGGTTAGAGTCTTAATAAAACTCCAGCAAGAGGTAATCAATAGGATGAGAAGCTGAGATTTCTCATTTTACGAGATTATTTACACTTAATTGAACTCACGAGATGACCTGGCATGTCCCGATTTAGTCGAGTGTTTCATCTACACCGCACCTCTAGTATTTCACATCCTTGTTGCCTTTTTAGCTGATCTTGCTATTTCACTTCGTTAAATTTAACAATACAATTTTCTGAGAATTTCGACCAACCTCCCCAAATTTTATTTGTTCTATTATTCAATTTTATTTGGTGCAAACAAATATCAATTTTCAATCGACACTTGAATTTATCAGTCCCTAGTCTCTGTGGGATACAACCCCGGACACTCATCGAGAATATTTGTTTTGAGCAGCAACCATTTATGCTCTTTCATAAAAGAAGACTGTATTTTGGACGTTATTAAGGACCTAATATGGGCCAATGATCCTAGGGATAAGCTTTCCCTTCTTACCAAACCTCATCATGCCCTTCATCAGCAAAACTTTGAGTAATACCCAATCATCAACCTGAATTCCAAGTACCTACATCGCACATCGGAATAGGATTTTCTAATGACTCTGGGTTGTCAGCGAGTGCTCCATGATGAGTTTTATTTTCTCTTCTGAGTGGTGGATCATATCAGATCCGATTAACCCAGACTCCCTTTCTTTCAACCATCTAATGGGGAACCTACATTACCACACATACAAGGCCTCATAAGGCGCCAGCTGAATTGCAAAATGATAACTGTTATTATATGAAAATTCGATAAGGGGTAAATGCTCGTCCCAACTTCCTCTGAAGTCTAGCACACATGCCTGTAACATATCCTCGAGCTTCTGAATTGTGTTCTCTACCTAACCGTCCATCTGAGGATGGAATGTTGTACTCAGATTAACCTATTTCCCCAAGCCCTTCTGAAATGATTGCCAAATCTTGCTGTAAATTGTCCCCCTCTTTCAGAAATAATAGATATGGGGACACCATGTAGTCGAACTATCTCTTTAATATACAACTCAGCATAGTCTTCGGCAGAAAAGGTAGTCCTGACTAGTAGAAAGTAGGCTAACTTTGTTAATTTGTCGACAATGACCCAAATAGAATTGAATCTACGCCTAGTGAGAGGTAACCCTGTCACAAAGTCCATGTTGATTACTTCCCATTTTCACATAGGCACCGCTATCTCTTGCGTCAGTCCGCCCGGTTTCTGATGTTCTGCCTTTACCTACTGGCAGTTAGGACACTGTGCTACAAATTCAGCCAAACCCTTTTTCATTCCAGGGCACCAGTATATCTCATTTATATCAAGATACATCTTCGTCGAACCTGGATGAAGAGATTAATGAGAGTAATGTACCTCTGCCATAATCTGCTAGTGAAGCCCTACTATGTCGGGAACGCAAAGGCGACCTCTGAATCTCAAGGTCTCATCTCCCATAAAATCGAAGGTCGGTAATTCACCTTGATGAACCTTGTCTCTGAGCTTCACTATGCTATCGTCTTCATACTGTCGTTCTTTCACCTCTACAACTAGGGATGATACCGCTGTGTTTTGAATCACAGCCCCATTATCCTCTGAATCTACTATCTGGACGGTTAAGCTGGCTAACCGGTGCAGCTCTCGAGCCATTTCTTATTGTTCTGGCCTCAGATGTGCCAAGCTTCCCATAGATCTGCGGCTAAGCGCATCTAATACAATATTAGCCTTCCTAGGTGATACAAAATGTTCACATCATAGTCTTTTAGTAATTCTAGCCATCGACGCTGCTGCAAATTCAATTCTTTATGCGTGAAAATTTACTGGAGGCTCTTATGATCGGTAAGAATATCCACATGCACCCACATACAAGTAATGTCTCCATATCTTCAAGGAATGAATNATACAAGTAATGTCTCCATATCTTCAAGGAATGAATCACCGCAGCTAACTCAAGATCATGGGTGGGATAGTTCTTATCATGCATCCTAAGCTGTCTCAGAGTATAAGTAATCACCTTACTATGCTGCATTAGGATGCATCTTAACCCAACGCCTAAAGCGTCACAATATACAACATAACCCTCTGAACCTTCTAGCAAGGCTACCACTAGTGGTGATGTCAGTCTGTTTCTCAATTCCTAGAAACTCTGCTCATAGGCCTTAGTCCAATGAAATTCGGCTACTTTCTGGGTCAATTTGGTCAAAAACGCTGATAGGGTAGAAAATTCGTCCACAAACATTCTATAATACCCGGCAAATCCCAGGAAACTGCGAACTTCCATTGGAGTTGTAGGTCTAGGCCAGGTCCTTACTGCCTCAATTTTCAGGGAATCAACCTAAATACTAGCCTTTGACACAATATGTCCTAAAAAAGATACATAATTCAGCCAAAACTCACATTTAGAAAATTTTGCATATAACTGGCGATCTTTGAGAATCCGGAGTACTATCCGCAAATGATCTTTATGTTCTACTTCTGAATGGGAATACACCAGGATTTCATCAATGAATACTATTACAAATGGATCTAAATATAGCTTGAAGATGTTTTTCATCAGATCCATGAACACTGCAGGGGCATTTGTCAACCTGAAGGACATAACTAGAAATTCGAAATGACCGTACCTGGTCCTAAAAGCTGCCTTTGGGATATCTTTCTCCTAAACCCGCACCTGATGATATCCTGACCTTAAGTAAATCATGGAAAAATATTTTGCCCCTTGCAACTGATCATAGAAGTCATCTGTCCTGGGAAGAGGGTATTTATTCTTAATAATAACCTTGTTCAATTATCGACAATTTATACACATGCAGAGGGAGCCATCCTTCTTTCTTACAAATAGAACTGGCGCATCCCACGGTGACGTACTCGGCCTGATAAAGCCCTTATCTAACAGGTATTTTAACTGCTGTTTCAATTCTCTCAATTTAGCAGGAGCCATTTGGTATAGAGGGATAGATATAGGATGAGTACATGGTAGCTAGTCAATAGAGAAATCAATTTGTCATTCTAGGGGAATACTAGGAAGTTCGTTTGCAAACTCATTAATCACTGGAATGGACTGAAGAGTCTGGGGTTCTGTTCGCACATCCTGAATCCTGGCAATATGATAAATACATCCCTTTGCTATCAACTTTTTTTCTGGAAGATAGGGAATGAGCCTACCTTTCGGCGTAGCTGCACTGCACTTTCATTCTCACACTACCTCCTGTATAAAGTGGAATAAAATAGTCTTGGTCCAACACTCTACATTGGCATAACATGGAGCTAGCCTATCCATACCCATAATTGAATCAAAATCAATCATTTCTAGGTCGACTAAATCTGCTAAAGTCTAGCAACCGACGACCTCCACTATGCAATCCTGATAGATCCTTTTAGCTATAATAGAATCACCGATGAGCGTAGATAGCAAAAAGGGTCGCTGAAGCAACTATGACATTATACCAAACTTCCGAGCCACTAATGGAGTAACATAGGAAAAAGTGGAACCTGGGTGTATCAAAACATAAATTGAGTGAGAGAAAATGTCCAGTATACTTGTCACAACACTCAGTGATGACTTTGACTCCTGTCGTCCTAGTAAAGCATAAGTGTGTTCCGTACGCTACCTGAACTTGATGCCCATAACCTATCTCGGCCTCTGCCAGCTGGAGCTGAGGACCTGCGCCCTACTGAAAGTGTTGGGGCACGTGACCCCACTGAAGATCTGTCCTATCTGTCTCGATAACCCTGACCTCTAGTTTTACAATCCCTCATCATATGACCCCCTTGTCCACAGGTGTAACAAGCAGCAGAACCATATCTGCACGCCCCAAAATGACATCGACTGCAAATAACACAACGTGGTTCCATGGATCTGCTTTGATATGAACCTCTCTACTGCTGAGAGCCTAATGACCTTGAGCTCTCATTGGGTCCCAACTGCCCTTGGCAGTCTGGTCTACCACCCTGCTGGAGGTGGAGGTCTGGATGGCCTACCTTATATTCGCGACCTAGGTCTGCCTGAAATTCTTCCTGCATGTCACTGGGCTTGACCCTATGATGCTGATCTTGATTTATCCTTTCTACCTCCTGCTGTCGTTGCCTGATCCCTTCAATATTCTGAGCGAAAGCCTGAATGCGGGCAATGTCCATGTCCTCCCATAATGTAGCAGTGACACAAGTTTCCACATACTATAGGAGAAACCCCATAATAAACCGATGTACTCTTGCTGGCATGGTATCTACGAAGGCTGGCACATATCTGGCCAAGGAGTCAAACCTTATTGCATAATCTCGAACACTCATGGAACCTTGTTTCAGGTGCAAAAACTGGTCCACCCGAGCCTATCGAATTTCTCGCGGAAACTAGTGATCCAGAAAGGCCTCTAAGAAACTAGGCCAAGTCGGAGGAGGAGTATCTCTACCTCGAGACCTTTTTTAACTCTTGTACTACAACACTCTTATGTCCCATAATTGAAATACCACTAACTCAATCAACTCTACGGGCGTAGCATGCATCACTCTGAAAGTCCGTTGTAACTGGTCCAAAAAGTCCTGAGGGTCCTCTCCTTAGTCCATCCTCGTGAACTGCGGGGGACTTAGGGCAAGGAACTCTCAAACCCTCGAACTTCCAGGTCCTCCAGAAGATTTAGCAACCACTGGTACCATAGGCTGGCGCTAAGCGGCCATCATCTGAACTAACATATAAACAACACTCCTAATCTCCTGATGTGATGGTATAGGTATAGAAACTGTTGGAGGTCGTGGCAACATATCTGTCGCTCTGGAATACTCCTGGCATGGTAGAGAATGCTGGGGAGATCGGGATAAAGTCTCCCTATCTCCCTCAGATTGGGCTGGCTCTGACTGGGGCACCCTACTAGTGCCCTCTCCTTCCGCAACATCTAGATTTCGACCGGTCGTAGTTTTTCATATGTCCGACATTTCTATGTAGATAAGAAGAATAAGGTAAGCTTAGGGACTCAACCCTATACAACATATCTCTATGGCACGAATGAAGAAGAAGAAAGGGTAACCACACTATAATGCCCCCTAGCCTCCTGCCTATGGAATGTGGTTCACAACACACCCATAAACAAGACTCTACTAGACACGACTTGCAGACTCCCTAGGATACAACCTGCTCTGATACCAAGTTTGTCACACCCCACCTAAGGAGGCGTGATTGGCACCTGGTGCCATACTGGTATCTGAACTAACCTGACTAGGCTTATGCACTTCTGGTGCATGTCTGCTCTTCAAATCAAGAAAATAACAAGCTATATCTCGGCTGTAAACATAGCCTCCGACCGACAAGGCCGCATAGACACTTGTAAAAAGAAAATAGTTAACCAACAAAATGCAATAAAGGGATCCTATGCGGGCCGACGAGACCATCGTGTTCTCTAGTTATAGAAAGAAAAAGACAGGTAGTCTTAACTATGCTATAGCTGACAAGGCTGCTAACTAAAAGCTAAACTAGGCTCCATACAGCATCATGCAAAATAAACATACATAGACCCCACATGGCCAACAACCAAAATCAAAAACTGAGAATCTGTAGCTTGCAAGCCTCTAAGAGTAGAATAATGGTCGAGACAGGACCCCATACCTACCCATCAACTGTACAACAAAAGAACAAACCTTCTAAGTATCAACCCCGAAGTAAAGGAGCTGATTAGACTTCTGACTTGGCTGATGAATAGGGAGGTCCTGAACCCTATCTGCACCTACAGGAAAGTAATTGACGACTCTTTTTCACATCGAGCGCGTCCGCAAGTGTACGGGTTGTGCAAGTAATATAGTGGCTCTTTTTAAGAACCGGATTGTCGAACCCACAGGGA
>JACEIK010002165.1:62088-79143 GCA_018107945.1 Datura stramonium | reverse complement strand
TTATATAAAATCACATGAAAATGTATAAAGTAACTTAGATAAACAAGACTAATTTAAGTCATAAAGCGTATCACGGACATGCTATTTTTGCCCGTGATCAGTGATGCAGTGCACCAAAGATGGGCATCAGTACAATATGTTGGCAGTAAACGAAACTGACTGAATGATATTGATAAAAAAATTGAAAACAATTCAATGGGAGGGATAGAGATACAACCTGGATAGCCTTACCACCTGCCATATAACTAACAATATGAAATGCAAATAAGAACCTTACCTGGCCCCCATAAGCCCGAAAGGTACAACCAGCACAAAATAACCAACCCAGGGCCCCCATAAGCCCTGGAAAGTACACTTCAACCGATATACCCTTAACAAGGTCAAAATGAGTCAACAAGTAACTATAGATAACCTACCAGCCCCCTTGGTCTGCAACTGAGCCCGCTCGTCTCCTGTAGTTATATATGAGTCTGGTTGACTCTTGTAACTACACCCTGGCAACATAGGCTCGACGAGGGTCAGTGATGGTAATACGGCATGAAAATAAAAGTTCAGCCATGGATGGAATGTAATATGGCCCTTGGGCCTGAGTATAGTCCCTTGGGAAAACATATAGCTCCTTGGAGCGATCCATATCGCCCCGTAGGTAATGACACAGCTAGTAACCCTAAGGTTGGACAACGGAAGGCTAAATAGGGCAAGGTCTATCCTAATCTGAACAAAAAATGCAAATCTCAAACTAATAGTATAAGCTAACCACAACATTCATGATTTGGGCTTTCTTACAAGGAATTTGGTCGTATTACAATATGACAACAATAACTTGCCGAAGAAATTTTCCTTAACATACCTCAAACGTCAACTGTCATTTAACTGGCGAGTTTCAACTTGTAAACCGTGGTTCCACCCAACTGTAACCCTTATGGTGAGATAATAGAGCTAATTTCAATACTAAACTCAGAAAATAACGATAACTTTCAATAATAATATCAATTATAATTCAACTATGAATAACTTGGCCTAAAACCTACAATTTCTCGAGAGTTCATAATGGAGGAATGCTTACCTAATGCCATGGCCATTTAGGATTCAATTTGGAGTAATTTTGACAACTTTTATTCAAAGGGTTCTGGTATACCGAGTAAATTTTCTAGAAATAACTCTGAAGAAATGCTTTTGGTAGGCCCAGAACTCATTACCCGAAGTAATTTGCATTTCGACGATGTTTGGTAGCATAATTTGATGAAAATCAAAAGAAATTCGCGTACTCTCTCCATTCTGGCTGAACTTTCATATTTAAAATAAGTTGAATTTACTTGGAGGACTTATATATAAACAGGGGTGGTGGCAGGGGTGGCGCCCCACGCTACCCAACATGATAAGGGGGTCGACGCCCTGCGTTGCCCCGTGCGCTGATGGTTCTGGTGAGTCGCGCTGCCTCTTGCGCAGGCCAACTGGCGCATCGCACTGGCCCTTTGCACCATGGCCTCGCCCGACCCTTCTTCCGAGGATTTTCCCGCACGCGTCAAGCTTCTATTACTCGTCACAAATCTACGCGCACGCTTACTAACCGCTAACATCTTGCAGGGTATAACATTAAATTACTTTTTCAAGAAAAATTAGAGTAAATAAATACAACCCACATTTTCAAGTATGAGTATTTTGATTAAAACTTAGATGAAACAAAAGAGTTATATTAATTGAGTAAATCTAATATCAATTTAATAATACCCAGTTCAAATCAACCCCAATCATTCACACACCACTAGCAAGGAATTTAGCTACTCATAGAAGTAGAAGAAGACATTGTATTAAATAACAATTCAATATCCATTCAATAAAATAAGAAAAATTCAAGCTCAAGGTTTTGATTTCCAATGGAGTTTTCTACCATTTTCAAGGAAGAACAAGACGAGTACTTCTCTCTCTACTTCTCTCTATTTTAATATAATGCCAATAGAATAATAATGGAATAGAATGTTCAGATCCTTTTTGAGATGTACAAAAATAGGGTACAAAAATGCTCCTCTTTTTTTGAGTTGGACATTTTTTCCCTTTTCTGTCAAGCATCACTTGCGAGACATTAGTGTTTCACCGGTGCTAATCCGCGGTCCGCCAGTCGGTCATAGATAATGGCCAATGATTTATAGAGAACATCAGCGTTGGCATCGGAGGTTCGTTGGTGCTGAGTTCGCAGTCCTCTGGTAGACAATCTTCCTCGGCACAGTAGGCATCTACAGTCAGCCAGTGTTTCGTTGGTGTCCTCTGGTGGAGCACCGGTAAATGTCTCCATTTTCATGCTTTTTGACCAATTTCATGCTTTTTTCTACTCAAGTTAAATACTTGCAAATATCAAGAAGAAAGAGCATAAAATCCACCTAAAGGACTTGAAAACCGAGCCCAACTCATGTCTAAGAGCCTAATGAGTTGGTAAATTACCAACTCATCAAACCCCCAAACTTGACCCATTGCTTGTCCTCAAGTCATGCAATTCTTTACTGTCGAGCAAATTGAATAGCATGTTATAACATATGAGATTATGCACCACGGACCACTTAACTTATGACAACCTAAAAATTTCTCACTGACTCAAGGAAAAGAGAAGAGACTCCTCCTAATATGTTGCAAAAGTTTCAAGAGGTAACCACAATAAATAGGCATGATTCACAAATGTTTTCATCCTTCAACACCAGGGCATGGTTTATCAAACAATCACACATAACATCTCAAATTATTACTAATTCACATTCAAATCTTTCCTTGAAGCTCACAATACTAATGTCCCAATCACTTCTTCGCACCAATGCAAGCATGTTCTCCAAGAGGGTGATGCCACTCAGAAGAAGAGAGAATCCCATTTTTTTCTCATTAAGCAATGCACACACAAGGGATTATAGAATAGGACAATAATGCTCACTCTCACAAGGAAATTCTCCATGCACACAATTTTACCCATATGCTTGCTCTTCATGTAACTCGTCACTAATGTAGAGTTGCTATACTCAGAATCAATTAGAACTTGGGGGTCATAATGAAGGCTAGGGGTTTAAGGTAGGATAAACAACAAGTTTTAGTGGTTAGAACCGCCCTAATGCCTATTTGTGAATATTTTGAAAATCCCATCATATTATTGAAATCATTCCACCTTTTCTCTCCTTACTCATCATCTTCATCCTTTCTTTAACAAGAACAACCCTTATAGCACTTTTGGATTCCATATTCCACCTCATCTAAGACAGAGGTAACACCTTTCATTGTTATTTCTCTTTTCAATGATTCACAATTTCTCTTAACCAACCAATTCATTCATTTTTCATCACATTGGTGCTACCTCACATTGAAGCTATCACATTTCTCCCCTTTTGTGTAAACCCCCAAACTTACGCTTTTGCCTCATTTCTACGCATTTCCTTATCTGTCCCTATTCCTAGGCTTTCAACCCCACTTTTCATTCTTTCTCCACTAGCACTAGGGAGGATGGATGCTAAAGACAGGGATTAAAAAGTGTCATTAGGCTTTTTATGTGGTTTCCAATAAAAAGGGTCAAAGGCTCAACATTGGCTAGCAAAGGAAGATGTTTAAGAGGTCATTTTGGGTGAAATGACTAGCAATAGAAAGCCTAAAATCATATTTTAAGTTCAACTACCTCTAGGATTTCACCTTGAATCACACTTAGGAGAAGTTCTAGACAAACATATATGCATGGGAATCATTCAATCAGCCCCACCAAACAAAGCATAACACTCCAAGGAGTTCACACATTACATCACCACAACAAGATTACGATTTAAAGATAACTGAGCATGTGAATAAACAAGACAAAAAAGGTATGTGAAATATATGACAAGAGAGTGCTACATTTTTCATTTCAAATGCCCCATTTCTTCATAACTCATTTTTTTTATCATGCCACATAAATTTTTGGTGGTACCCCTCAAAAACTATTTCAGCAAGACTCAAAGACATGAAATTTTTCCTTAAGAAAGTCGACTTACAATCTATCATTGGGAAATATCACCCAGTTCGACAATATAAAAAGAAAAGAAAAAGAAATTGCTCCTCAGAAAAGAACCGTGGTATAAAGAAAATCCTTGGAGTTTATTCACTACCTACTATTTACAAAGGTGAATATCAAACTTGCACTAAAAATTCAAGATAAAATTTTCCTTTCATCCATTTTGAGTCTGACAAAGGCTCAACAACCATTCAATAAACATCAAAACAACAGCCTGGCAAGGCAATATCAATCATCAATAAAATAAGCCCGACAAGGGCATCCCGAGCCCAACAAAGGCTCACAAATCAGCACAATTCAAAAAGAAAAGTCTGACAAGGACAACATCAATCATCAATAATAAGGACCAAAACAAAATATACACTCATCCCACCACCAACTAAAACAATACATTGTCCCTAATGTATGTATGCAAAACAAATGAGGATAGGAACTTCCTAAAGTGGTCACTCGTCATCATCCTCATCATCTTCAGGCTCAGCATCCCCATCATGACCTTCGTCTTCCATATCCTCCTCACCATCCCTCAAGACCTCGAACAAGTCATCAATAGGGCCTCAGACTATAGAAGGGCAACCATAGCTACATCTAGCACACTCATTTAAGGAACCATGATTGATATCCGACCTCTCTATTCCCTTACTTCAACCCATAGAGATGTGACATCCCCCTCCACAACATCCACACATGAGCACAACTTAGCCAAGCTATTATACATTGACTCCATCTCCTTTTTCAACGTATTGGGAATAAGGGCAGGGAGACGTTTAGCCAATTTATGAAGGTGGCTCTCATGGTAGAGTGTCATTCTCCGCATGTTTGTAGAGGTTACTTGGGTGGGAAGATGTGGGAATAGGTGAGGCTTCCTTAGTAGGTGCTTCTCCAGAAGCCTAGCCCGATGCCTCAAGATATGGCATGTTGACATTGGGGGCCGTTGGGGCCTGTTCTAATCCATGAGAGATGGATTCCTCGGGCACTTCGAAGGCTTGAATCCACTGCCACTTTCTCTTGGCAGAATCCACCATCCCTTTTTCTATCCACTGTGATCACACCAGTAGCATAGCTAGTGCTTTATCTAGGAAAAGTGGAACTCCGGCTTGAAGGAACAACTGAGATATAACCACAACATAGGCATTGAGGTACCAGCTTGCCTTGACTTTCTATTCATGTAAATGGACACTATTTCCCCAAAAATTTATAAGGACCCCTATCTTGATGCAGGTGAGGAGGATGGCTGTTTCAAAACTTACCCTCTGCTTATTCTTCGAAGGCATAATACGACTGCAAATGAAATTCAGCCACTACTTGGCTTCAAATTTTAGATCAAGCCAGGAGATCTCACCACCCTTAGAGGCCAAAAAGGTGTGTCAGTTACAATGATGAGAGCTATCCACCTGAACTGGTTTGCTTTATTAGCAATTCTGGCAGCATACTCAAAGCTGGTGTCAATCTCATCCTCCCAGAATAAAGAATTTTTGGCCCCTGGTGTGACATCCACTTCTACACCCCTCACCATAATTGAGGGAAGGTAGGGAAATTCGTGAACCTTTCCTCTATTTGCATGCTCTCTTGTCTATCCTGGTATGATGTATAAAACTCGGGCACTAGACTATAGTAGAAGTCCGACAGTGGATTGGAAAAGACGTGCCATTAGCGGTAGTGAATAATGCTGTGATGTTGGGGAAGTCACCCCCTAGCCCCACCATATCCATATTCTTCTCCATCGTGATAGAGCGCCCCTTGCAAATAGCATAGTGCCCTTCCATGTTGGGCCCAAAAAATATAATAGCTTCACTAGTGTTAGGGGCTGGGGTCGCCCTTGCTTTCCCCTTTTCTTTGCGTTTAGATGAGGTCGGGGCCTTTCCCTTGCTTGGTTGCCTGGATGAAGTCATACTCTACAGGACCAAGTTAGTGCCATACAAAAATATTTGTTTTCGTATTTTTGCTTATGAAAAATAAAAACTATCATCTATTCCAAGCTAAGATATGGAATTTTAAAAACTGGATGGAAAACAAGTTGAAGATTTCAGAGGTTGAGCACTGGTAGTACCGGAGGAACACCACCGAAATGCAGGTGGAGACCTGTGAATCACCGATTAGCTGCTGGTTATTTATAGTAAAATAAGAAAAACATGGTTCATTTGGTGCCAAACCGGCATTTCGCCGGTCTTGACTCGTGGTGCTTCGATGAAACACGGGTCTGGGACAGTGTCCTGAAGCCTTGTAACCAACCTGCGCTGGTGAACACCGTTCATTGTATTTCATCCCCAAACATAGAAAAATCAACAAAACATTCATATCCAAGATTCACTCACCCAACATAACAATCAACAAAAAAAGTAAAAGTGACAATTTACCCTTAAGAAAGACGTCACTCCATCTATTAGCAGGCAAATTGTGCATCCTAAGCACACACGAGGCTAGTCAGACTTCACCCCAACTAGAATCAAATCATCAAGAATCTAGCATTTTACCACATAGGTTACCCATAGTGTCATTCAACATTTTATCACCACCCTCACATACTCACAATATGAAAAATATACAGGCAATAAAAAGCATAATAACGGGATAATGGGGAAACATGAGCGGGAAAACTTCAACTTTCACAAGCTCAAACTGATTCACATCTTCAAAAAATAATCAAAATTAAAATAATAGAAACATACCAAATGAATTTAAGAACAAAAGGCAATAAAAGATCAAATCTTAGTGTTGCCCAACAATGGAGTTTCCACAAGATTAGTGCGAAGTGATGAGTGGATAGGAGTGGTAGGTGTCAAGATGGGTTTAATGGTGGGAAGGTGGAAAGGTGATGTATGGGAAATTTAAAAATTGTAAATGGGGAAATGGAAAGGTGGAGAAAAGGGTTTATAGGGAGTTGTAGAGGTTTTTTACCAGATTTTTTAAATCCCTGGGTCGGGTTGGTAAATAGGTTGGTCAATATTTTAATCACATTACATACCTTGGTCTACGGTTAATCAGTGATCACCGGTTGGCACTAGCATTTTGTTGCCTTAATGCAGGTGACCAATACTATGTTCAGTTCATTGCTTTGTACGTGGCAGTTTCCCAGGCGTTCACAGGATCACACCTACATTTCGTCGCCGATTGTGCTTCAACTCCAAGGTTTATTGTTTTACACTGGTGTAGCATCCGACATTTTGCAGTTTAGTACCGACGTTCCGCTGATGACTCGCAAGTTTGCCCTCTGCTTCCCAACATACTGCTCTTGACTCATATTTAAGCAACGCTTCACGCGTGTGGATCGTCGGTTCATTGGTTAAGAACCCTATCTTCCCTATTCTTCTTCTCCTTGTTTTTCATCCAATTTTTATGCAAAATGAAAAATAACAAAAATATTAAAGTTCTCAAAATAAAAATGTTTGGGTTGCCTCCCGAGAAGCGCCTTAGCTAACGTCGTGGCACGAAGGGTATTTTCTCAATCTTCAATACTCTAGAGGGTCATCTTATGATTCAATGTCATCATCAAATGTTTCATAATGCTCCACTTCACCATCAAGCACTTCCATGAACATACACTTATTCGGGGGCTTGATAAGCTGACACACATTGAAGGTGACCTCATCACCGCCTACTTGGAACTTAAGCTCTCCAAGATCTACATCAATCAAAGCTCTTCCCGTTGCTAGAAGTGGGTGCCCCAAGATAATTGGCACCTCGATGTCCATCTCACAATCTAGCACAACAAAATTATTTGGAAGTATGAATTTGTCCACTCTCACAAGGACATCAACTAACACTCCAATGGGCTATTTAATCGACATATCCACCATCAAATCCTCATGCATGTTGGTTTGGGACTTCCTAATCAGAGTTTCTTAAAAATGACCAGAGGCATACAGTTAATACTAGCACTGAGGTCGCAAAGAGCTTTATTGAATATCTACAAGCCAATTTTGTAAGGAATGTTAAATGCTCCAGGATCTTCATATTTTGGAGCAAGGTTGTTGGTCATAACAATACTACAATGATGGATCACCTCACCGCTTCTTGTATCTACTACCTTCTTCTTTTTCAAGAGCTCCTTCATAAACTTCACGTAGAATGGAATTTGAATCAAAGCATCCACAAGCGGTATATTGATGGATAATTTTCTAAACATTTCTATAAACATGAGAAACTGAGTATCTTCCTTTTTCTTGGTCAGCCACTGTGGATATGGAGGTGGAACTCCTGTTTCTTGATTCTTGTAATTAGGAGCCTTCTTGACTTCATTCATAATAACATCATATGAAGGAGTAAAATCAACTTCCCGCTCATTCTTCCCTTCTTCATCATTATAAGCACTTGGTATTTTTCGGCACTTCTTCCACTACATCGTCATCCTTTGCCTTCGGGGCAATAACATCCTTGGGCTTCATGCCCTCATCCTTCAATATCTTGCCACTCCTAGTCACGATTTCCATGGAATGGCCATCTTTCTTTGGATTGGGAACAGTGTCACTCAGGAGTGCACACTTCATGTAGGGGTTCATTTGTGCAGACTAATGGTTCATTTGGGCTTCAAGGTTCTTGATCAATGTTGAGTTGGGCGAGGTTAGACACCTCCCTTTTTAATTCTTTAACCACACTGTCAATGGGTTCTACCTTCTTCAACACTAGAGACAACATGACTTCAATCTTCGAATTTCCGACATCACTCACTCCTAGCTACCCTTGAGATTCTTCTTCTTCTGGAGGAGGCACATAGGGGTTAGCACTTCGGTGATATCGCTCTCTTTTACGATTTTGATCTCTATTCACCCATCTATAATTTATATCTACCCATCCACGATTATCACGGTTTCTCTAACCTTGATTCTCCTCCCTTGGGCGCCAAGTACCTTGATTGGCACCTTGATACCCAACGAGAAAACCCCCCAATTGGCCCGCCATGTATTGACACTCCTATTCTTATCTCGGGGAAAATTGTTTTCATCAAATTGAAGATTGCTTTAGGCATTTAAAACATTCATACTCTTCATAACAGCTCTCGTCAGATGTTTCGTCATCAACTCTAGTTGGATAATCATTTTAGAAAGAGTTTCATCTCTAGCCTCATCCCTTTTTCTCATCTCAGTAGTCATAAGGTTGGGAGAAACACCACTAGAAGATACCTCTGCTTCTCTAGTATGCCATGCTCGATCGGTTTTAGTCATCCTGTCAAGAAGTTCTTTTACTATTCAATTGGGCTGATCAATGATGGAACCCCCGCCAAATTATTTTCCACAAACTTATTGATAGAATCCAATGAACGATAAAATCTCTGAAGAAGAAACCCATCGGTTAAACCATGGTTCGGGAAAATGGAAATTTTGTTCTTGAACCTCATCAATGCTTTATGGAGTTCTTCCCCAGAAAGTTGTCGGAAGTTGATAATGTAATCCCTCAGCTATAGCATCCTCGAGGGAGGGAAGAACCTATCAAAAATTCTTCCGTAACTTTATTCCAAGAGGTAATAGATCCGGGAGGCAACTCCTCCAACCAAGCGATTGCTTCCCCGGTTAGTGAAAATGGGAAGAGCCTCACTGATCAACTCTTGTCTTATATTTGCAATGTTGTAGGGTTGACAAATATCAATAAAATTTTAGAGATGCTTGTTTGAATCCTCACTCGACATTCCTCTGAAGAGCCCCTTAATTTGGAGGTACTGCAACATTGTACTCGTCACATGAAATATTGCATTCCCTATCGTAGGAGGTAAAGGATTGCTAGTTGTATGCTAAATTCAGTAAATGTGAGTTTTGGTTGAGCTCGGTAGCACTTTTGGGTCATGTAGTGTCAACTGAGAGTGTATAGGTAGACTCTCAAAAGATAGAAGCGGTGAAGAGTTGTCCTAGACCACTGAATCCTTCGGATACCTCACGTAATCATCATCCTCATGATCCATATGCCTATCTACCAAACCATCTCCTTCTTGTGAGTGTTGACTCATATCAAAATCAACCTAGATGGAACCAATCACGAGTAAATTCAAAACATCCAAGATGCAATAAATCAATTCAAAATAACAAACAACTAAAGGATATCAAACTAAATCCCCCCCAACGGCGCTATTTTTGATAATGTCCAAATTAACTCCTCTTAACAAGAGAGTGTAAATGGTCATTGGCAAAACAAATATACTCGAATGAGTGCCAGGGTCGAATCCCACATGTAATATTAGTTGATCACACAAGAGTTTTCTATCAAATTTAAGTAACTTGCATTAATCTCTCAACAACAATAAAGTAAAAATTGGGGAAATCACAACTTGTCAATAGAATTACAAAATTTGCTCACAAAAACAAGAATAATGTGTAGAAAATGCCAAAGGAGGGAATACTAGGGGTGTGAAATTATCACGACATCATCAGATTGGGATTATTAATATATCGTAGCCTTACTCAATAGTATAATTTGTTGCGAACAAGGTGGCATCCTATGTTTCTTAACCAATTAGATGCCTTATACCTAGGGTTTTTTGAAACCCCAAACACTTTTTCATAACAACCACATAAAGTTGGGTTAGAATCAACTATTTCTAGCTTGATTCTCAATGGGTATTTGGAAATGGGTTTTGGTTATTTCTAGCCCAACCCCACATGATCAACACCCAATTACCCACTAATGTTTCATCACCCATACTCTAAATTCCTTTTCAAGCAAAATTAGAATAAGTAAATACAACCCACATTTGAAATTATGAGTATTTTGATTGAAACATAGATGAAATGCTAGAATTATATTAATTGAGTAAATCTAAGATCAATTGAGCAATACCCCAATTCAAATCAACCCGAATTCAAATCAACCCTAATCATTCACACACCCCTAGAAAGGACTTTAGCTACCCATATAAGTAGAAGAAGACAGTGCATTCAATAATAATTCAATATCCATTCAACAAAATGAGTAAGAACAGTTCAAGCTCAAGGTTCTGTCTCCAATGGAGTTTTCTACCTTTTTCAAGGAAGAAAAAAATGAGTGCTTCTCTCTCTATTTCTCTCTAATTAAATACAATGCCAATATAATAATAATGGAATATAATGTTCAAATACTTTTTTTGGATGTAAAAAAGCAAGTATAAAAATGCTCCTCTTTATTTGAGCTAGACACTTTTTCCCTTTTCTGATAGGCGTCACTTGCGCGACACTTCTGGTTCATCGGTGCTAATTCATAGTCTACCAGTCAGTCACATCTGATAGCAACTGATTTCTAGAGTAATTTGGTGTTGGCACCAATAGTTCGACGATGTTGATCTGTGGTCCACCGACATCCAATCTTCCTCGGCACAGTAGGCATCTGCGGGCCACCTGCATTTGATTGGTGTCATCTGGTGTAACATCGATCCTTGTATCCATTTTCATGACTTTTGGTCAATTTCATACTTTTTTCTACTCAAGTTAAATATATACAAATATCAAGGAGAAAGAGCATAAAATTCAGGTAAACGGCTTGAAAATCAAGCAAAAACTCATGTCTAAGAGCCTAATGAGTTGGTAATTAAAGATCACCTAGATTATGGGGGTGACTAGAGGGAAGAGTGCATATTTAGCCTCCTATTCATTGAAGGGGGTTGTTTATATATGGTACTACTAGTAGAGGGATAGTAGAGAAGTGGGAGCAGTTCCTATGAGTTTGGATAAGTTCATGACTGCCTTCTTGGACAAGTTATTTCCTACAGAATTGAGGAAGACGAAGGTGGTGGAGTTTCGTCAATTCTAAAGCAACACCACAACACTGTCCAAGAGTATGCCTTGGAATTTACCCAGTTGTCCAATTATGCATTGGAAATGGTTGCAGATTAGAGGGCTCCCATGAGCAGGTTTGTGAATGGAGTTTCAGACTCACTGGTCAAGGAGTGAAGGACCGCTATGCTTAATAGTGATCTAGACTTCTCACGATTGGTCATATATGCCCAGAAGATAGAGGCGGATCAGATGAATGAGAGAGAGAGAGAGGCCAATAGGGCCATGATGAGGAGTTATAGATAGTTTCAACAGAGGTTCGGTAGAGGGCATTGGTAGATGTCCCACCAAAGGTCATCAGCCCTAATGCCATCATCAGTCAATGTTCCGTCTAGACCTAGGTGTGATCACAAGGGTGGGGCATTAGGCTCTAGAGGTTAGGGGAGTAGGTCAGGAGAGCCTAGCATTCTAGTTTTCAGTAGGTATGGTAGGAGGCACACTGAAGAGTGCCTAGCGGTTGAGGCAGGTGTTAATGGTGTGGAAAGCTTAGACATTTGCTTAGAAACTTCCCTTGGCTAGACAGGGCCCTAAAAAAGGTCATGACCCAGCCACTAGTTCAGCATCTCCACCAGCATGCTTAGCTCAGCAGGGTGCATCCACTAGTGCAAATGGTGGTCAGTGTCAAAACAGATTTTATGCCCCCTCATCTCATTAGGAGAAGAAAGTATCTTCAGATGTGGTCACTGGTATGTTATGAGTATTCCATCTTGATGCATATTCATTGTTAGATCCAGGGGCTACCTTATCATTTATTACTCCTTATGTGGCTATTTATTTTAGAGTTAGTTCCAAAATCCTACCAGAGTCCTTTTCATTCTCTACTTCAGTTGGTGACTCAGTTATTGCTCGATGGGTATATAGAAGTTGCCCTATAACAGTTCTTCAGAAAGTCACCCCAGCCTATCTAGTAGAGTTATGCATGATCGATTTTGATGTGATCTTTGGTATGAATTAGTTGCATGAATGTTATGCCTCAGTAAATTGTAGATCCCGTATGATAGAGTTTCGATTTTTGGGTGAGGCAATCCTAGAATTGAAAGGTATTTCAATTGTGCCTGTAGGTCATTTATATTCCTATCTCAAGGCCATAAAGATGATTTCTAAAGGTTGTGTATACCATCAAGTTCATGTTAAGAATGCGACATCCGAGACCCCAACTCTTCAGAAAGTTGCTATAGTGTGTGAGTATCCGAAGGTGTTTCTAGATAATCTACAAGGAGTCCCCCCCGAGCAATAGATTGACTTTGGTATCGACCTTCTCCCTGATATGCAACCTATATCCATTTCTCCTTATCGAATGGATCCAACCAAGTTAAAGGAGTTGAAAGAGCAGCTGAAAGATCTCCAAGATAAGGGTTCCATCATGCCTAGTAAGTCCCCCTAGGGCACTCCAGTCCTCTTTGTTTGGAAGAAGTATGGTTCCCTTAGAATGTGCATTGATTATCGGCAGTTCAACAAGGTAACAATCAAGAAGAAGGTCAGTGCAACACAATTGACTATGTTGACCCAGAAGAAGGTCAAATTTCAGTGGTTGGACGCCTATGAGAAGGGTTTTTAGGAGCTAAAAACTCGACTCACTTCAACCCAGTATTGACTCTACCAGAGTGCACAGATGGATTTTTGGTGTATTGTGATGCCTCTAGGGTTGGTTTTGCCAGCATGGTAAAGTCATTATGTACGCCTCTAGATAGCTTCTGACTCACGAGAAAAATTACCCGACGCATGACTTAGAGTTTGATGCAGTGGTGTTCGCATTGAAGATTTGGAGACACTACTTGTATGGGGTGCATATGGATGTATTAACATACCGCGAGAGTCTTCAGTATGTATTCACTCAAAAGGACCTGAATCTAGGTCAAAGGAGGTGGTTAAAGCTTCTCAAGGACTATGACATGAGTGTTCGTTATCATCCAGGCAAGGCCAATGTAGTGGCAGATGCCTTTAGTAGGCCGTAATAGAGAGTGTATCTCATGTTGAGGATGGGAGAAAGGAGTTGGCAAGGGATATTCATAGGCTTTCTCGTTTAGGGGTTTTCCTTGTTGACTCAAAAGATGGTGGTGTCATTGTTTAAAGTGGTCAGAATCTTCATTGGTGGTCGAGGTCAAGGAAAGGAAAGATGAGGATCCTATATTGGTAAATCTAAAGGAAGCTTCCCAAAATTGGAAGGTGGAGGTCTTCTCCCAAGGAGGAGATGGTGTACTTCATTATCAGGGTTATTTATGTGTTCGCAGTGCTCATGACTTGAGAGAGTGGATGTTGGGCGAGGCTCATAGCTCTCAGTATTCTATCAACCCAGGTACCACCAAGATGCACCGGGACCTACAAGAGGTCTATTGTTAGAATGGCATGAGTAAGGACATAACGGAATTTGTGGCTAAGTTTCCGAATTGTCAACAAGTGAAAATGGTGAATCAGAGACATGGGGGTATGCTGTAAGACATTAGTATCCCTACTTGGAAGTTGGAAGTGATCAATACATACTTCATCATACGATTTCCTTATACATGTTGACAGTACGACTATATATAGGTGGTTATAGACAGGTTGACCAAAGCAACATATTTCCTATCGGTAAAAACTACCGATTCAGCTAAGGACTATGCTAGATTGTACATTCGGGAGTTAGTTCGGTTGCATGGAGTTCCCTTGTCCATCATTTTAGATAGAGGTGCTCAGTTTACCTCATAGTTTTGGATATCACTCCAGAAGGGACTTGGTACTCAGGTCAAGCTTAACATAGATTTACACCCACTTATAGATGGTCAGGACAAGCGGACCATTCAGTCTCTTGAGAATATGTTGAGAGTATGTGTGATTGATTTCAAGGGTAGTTGGGATGGCCACTTGCCTCTCATTGAGTTTGCCTAAAATAACATTTACCACTACAGCATTTAGATGGCTTCATTTGATTCTCTTTATGGGCGAAGGTGTATATCACCTATAGGATGGTTTGAAGTAGGCAAGGCTATGTTGATAGGGCCAGATTCAGTTCATGAGGCCATTAAAACAGCTCATATTTGTCAAAAGTCTTATGCGGATATTAGGCGGAGAGAGCTTGAGTTCAAAGTTGAAGGTGCCTCCTATGAAGGGAGTGGTGAGGTTTGAAAAGAAAGGGAAGGTGCCTCCTATGAAGGGAGTGATGAGGTTTTAAAAGAAAGGGAAGCTATGTCCCTAATATTTTGGTCCTTATAGGATTCTAAGGCAAGTTGGTAAAGTGGCATATGAGTTGGAGCTACCAGCGAAATTAGCCTCGGTACATCCAATTTTCCATGTATCTCTATTGAATAACTGCATTGGTGACCCGCCCTTAGTTGTCCCAGTGGAGAGTATAGGTTGAAGGATAGCCTTACCTATGAGGAGGTTCCAGTTGAGATACTTGATCGTCAGGTTCAGAAGTTGAGAAACAAGGAAGTAGCTTCAATGAAGGTTTTATGGAGGAATCAGCATGTTGAGGAGCTACATAGGAAGCTGAAGCAGATATGATGGCTAGATACCCGCATCTTTTCCCTTCCGACATAGTTTCAGCATGAGGTATCAGTTTCCTCCTTAGTACTCTATTTAGTTTCACATCAAGTTCATGTCTTTCAGTTCCTTTCATGTTTTAACATGTATGTATGATTCATGAATTCTCTTCAGTCATGTATTTCTATCACGACACGAACATAGGACCGAATCTAGACATGGAATCTAGAACAATAAATGGCTCCAAGTCAACCCATGGCATGAACATAATAACAAATGTTCAACATAAATAATGCGAAAAAACATCTAAAATAGCGGAAGACTGAATATCTAAAACATCCGAACAATGGAATACATAACACTAAATTTAAAGAAAAAAGACATAACTATGTCTGATAAGCCTATACATACATGAAAAGCAGACAGGACAAGACCCCAACTAGCTCACTGTAATACCCTCAAAGTGCCTAGGAGTAAACCTAGGAGCTAAAAGTTGAAAACTGCTCAAACTGGGAAAATATCATAGAATGGGCGACCTAATGACTCGTGGTATCAAACCACGGGTCGTCATATGTAGTCATTGTTTAGGGAAGGCTTGTGGCAGTGGAGACAACGGATGACACAACGACTCGTTGTTAGGAACAATGAGCCGTTGTCAGCAGGCATTGGAGGAGGCTGGGTTAAACAGGTGGCATACAACAGGTCTTCCAATGACTCATTGTGGGATGTTACGACTCGTCGTTATCGGTCGTGGTTTGGGTGCAAGAATTTCTAGTGTATGTGATAGATCGTGATCACGACTCGTAGGAGGAAACAACAAGTCGTGGTGAGGCTCGTGGTATGAAGGTGCAACTTTTGTCAAAGGGAAACAACGGTCGATGTAACGACCCATTGTCTCAGAGGATGAGTCGTCCTGTCCATCCGTCATTCAGATCCGGTAGAAAATCCCATACAGTGCAAACAACAAGCAATAGAACGAGTCGTCGTTGGTTCTAACAACCCATTGGTTCCATCTGTTGGTCCAACCTGGACAGTTTTTAGGGCAGATTCATTAAGGGCATTTTTTACTTTTTCACGCTATAAGACCCTAAACTACGTAGTTTTATCTTATGAAAGGTGGGTTTTTAGGGGGGATAATTTATTCTAAGTCCTCATTCCTGCATGCAAGAACATAGAGAGGTAATAAAAGGTGATTCAAGGCTTTTCTCTTCAATTCTTCCAATTTCCTTCTTGGGCATTCAAGGGATGTTTAGAACCAGTTATTCCTAGGTATGTAAGGCTATAAAAGAGTAATTTATTCCAAATCCATGCCCATCCTCTATAATTTTTACAAAATTTTATTAAAAACTCATGGGGTTTGAAGATGATTTTTATAAAAGTCTAATGATTTAATAATGGGTTTTATTATTTTAAAATCTCATCATATTCTATGGGTTTTGATAAGTTTTTATTAATTAAATCATTTATAATTTTATTGATTTCAATTCCTATGGAATTAAGCCTAATTATTCATGACCCATGACGAATCTATTTATGATCTACTTTTCCTATAATGATATTTACAAGTCTAGCATGGATTATGATTTAAATTATGGATTTTATCAATTACCTATCACGATTTTATAAATTTCAAGCTATATGTATGATTCACAAGTATGTATGAACTTTATGATTTATGAATTAAGTTTTGGCTGACTCACGGGACCTATTTAATGGCTAGTTCACGTATGTACAAGCATGTCTATGATTATTATGATTTAACTAGCTCATTAATTCATACATGTTATAATATGAGCACTATATATATATATATATGTTTTGGAAGTAGTATCGAACACTGAGTAG
>JACEIK010002165.1:5417-21328 GCA_018107945.1 Datura stramonium | reverse complement strand
AGCCAGGCACCAGATGTGCTTAGGCTCACCAGTTAGCAGTCCAGGTCCTACTAGGGCACCAGGTGCCAGTCATACCCCCCAAGGCGGGGCGTGACAGCTTATATCATAAACATTGGAATATAGTGTAAGGCTCAAGGTTTTCAAAACATCCATAATGCAATCGTACTCATAATCATAAGAGAAAAACCTTATTTAATATGAATTGAGAAAATGTAAAAAATGATAAACATGCATAAATCATGAGGAACAGTGGGAGATTCTCTTAACCGATATATCCCATATGAGGATGTTCATACCTTGTCAATGGTTGAACCATGAAAATATGATATCACCATGTAAAGGGCTGTTTGGGTTGGGGAAATTCCTATAGGAGGTCCCAACATACCTATGGTGGCACGTAGTTTTTGAGATCCGGGGCAGAACCTAGGCCCTGAACCTACTCGGTGTTCGATACTACTCCCAAAACATATATAGTCCTCATAATATAATATGCATGAATTTATGGTCTAGGTAATTCATGATAATCATAAAAATGCTTGTACATACTTGAACTAGCCATGACATAAGGCCCGTGCGTCGACCAAAAACATAATTTATGGTTCATGAGGTTCATACATAATTGCAAGTCATGCATATAGCCTGCATTTCATAAAAATCATAATGGGTAATATAATAAATTCATGATTTAAATCATAATTCATGCTGGACTTATAGATATCATAATTGGGTAATTAGATCATAAATCGATTCAACATGGGGCATGCATAATTAGGCTTAAATACATTGAACTTCCAAATCAAATGTATTATAATTAATTTAAATCACAAAAGCTGATTAAAACCCATAGATTATGATAAAATTTTAATTTCATAAAACCCATAATCATATCATTAGATTTTAAGTAAATCAAATTCAAAACTCCATGAGTTTTTTTAATGAAACTTTTGAAAAAATCATAGAGGAGGGGCATCGGTGTGGAAGAAATCACCCATTGATAGACTTTCATACTTGAGAATAACTGGTTCTTAAAATCCCTAGATTGCCCAAGAGGAAATTAAGGAAGAACACCTTGAAATCACCTAGATCACCCTTCTATCACCTCCCCAAACCTTTTCATGCATGAATGAGGACATAGGCTAGTCTATTCCCTCTTAAAACACCCTTTCTGATGTTAAAATGACGTAATATAGGACCCTAGGACTTAAGAATTATGGAAAAGTCCTTACTTAAATCACAGAATTTTGCTGACTGCCAGTCCGCACGAAGGATTGGATGACTCGTCTCCAGGGACAACAACTCGTGGCCTGAGTCATGAGGTATACTGCCAAAATTCTACCCTAAGACTCCACGAAGGACACCAAAAATCGTGGTGAGTGACCACGACTCGTGGCCACCACTCGTGGTCTACACTGCCCAACTGTCCTTTCCCAGTATCCAGTCCAGGCCACGGGTGACCTCATGAGTCGTGTGGCTTGAACACGAGTCGTGGTCATGCCCATGGTGACCCCCCAGACCAATCCACCTCCTTGCTTGACCACGAGCCACCTCATGACTCGTCGTCACTCCTCACGAGCCACTTCACGGTTCGTCCTGTGATCTCATGCGATATTTCAATTTTTCATCATTTTGACTTTCAGGTCTGATCCTGAACAGTCAACCAAAATCCAATAACTCCCCAGTTCAACCAAAAGCCAATAAATTTATTCACAAGATGATCAGTCTAGCGAATAAGCAATTAAAATAAGTAAATATAAGCAACCTTTAATGAAGAATCAAAAATAGAAATAATCAATCTATCAAACTACAACCATAGCTATGGAAAAAATCCTAGAATGGTCGTTTAGCCATTCCTAGACAAGCGGAAAAAAATACATTATCATTCAAAGCATAGAAATGATTAAAAAGAAGAAGAAACCTAAGTGATGATCTTTTCTTTCCACCAAAGCTGCGTTACAACCCTTACTACGATCAAACAAAATGATGTCTCCCACAAACAAATGACATAGATGTTATATTTATAGGTGACCCTCAAATGATGCTTTTGCCCTCAACTAATTAACTTCAAAATTAGCAAAATTCATCCCGGAATAGGTCTAGTGCGCCGCGCCCTCCATAGACCCAAGTTTGGCTCAATGTTTCTCTAAAGTTGTTACACCCTAGAAAATTTGGTGAATATTTGATATTTGTATGCTATGTTAAGGAAAGTACATGTTGTATATTGGTCATAGGTGAGGAGTGAAACATGTACGAATTGAAAAGCGAAAAGTATGTTAAGTTTATAAACAAGGGTCAACTTTAAACAACCGCAACTCCCAATCAACAATATGTTAGGAGTCCTACGACCTATAAAAATAAAGATATTATAGTCTAGTTTCCGTAACATTAAATTGATCATCAATCGAAGTTCGGAGTAAAAAGTTATAGGCATTTTATGGTGGCACTGTCGAGCAGTAACGTGGCCACCGCCCTAAAATGAGCCTACCGCCCTAAGTATATGAAGACCCAATATTTTGCTTATCTTTCATTACATAACTTTTCCAGATTTGGGATGCCTACTTACACTTATAAATTCTCTCTATATTTCCAGCAACTACTAAGGAGAATTGAAGGGGAAACACCAATATAAAACTCCAACCAAACACAAGACTAGCAAGAGTTAGTTTCCAAAAGTGCAGGGTGAACTAGGGACTATTTTTGGAGCTTGTTTAGGCAACCTATTGGCGAGAAGTTTCTGCATTTGAAAGACTATTCATGCTGACTATATATAAATCTTTGAATAAGGATTGAATCCAAGAAAGAAGGTATTAATTTTACCCTCATTAAACCCCTAAAATTGTAAGCAAAAGGGCTGAAAACTGGCAGCTAAGTGAGCTGCCGATTGGACTGTCTTGAGCTGAGTTCTTGATCCTTTTTTTTAGTATTTTTGGAAGTTTCTATGGCTAGAAATATACCTCATATTGAGGGGAAGGGCTATAGAAAAATTTAGGTAATTTTTTCCTCTTATTTTCCCCTCAAAAGTTAATGAAAACAAGTAGAGAAAATGGCTAAATGTTGTTAATGGTGGCTTGTGTGTTGTTGTGGCTGCTATTGGTGTGACATTTTTGCACGATATCTTATATTGAAACAGCCTTTTCATTTGGTTATAAACTCAACCAATTGAAGGGGATAAGTGCTGGTTGTTGAAGGAATGAAGCGACTAAAGAAAGCTCATTGGAACAATGTATCTTACAGTGTCCTACCCTTGTTGTTCAAGTACGAATATATACTGCAAAAAGGGCCAATGTTCTTGCATCTTCACACTCATATTGAAGGAATTATGATTCTTTTCGAAGGGATAAAAGTGCATGGAATTCAGTTTGAATCGTTAAAGATGTTTGGAACAAGTAAATGTGAGATGAAATACGTGTTACTTCCAATTTTGTTGTAGTAATATATCATGTCTGAAGTTCCCTTATCGTGTGCATTGCACCGTGAGCTTCTCCTTTACTATGTGTTTAATATATGTGATGTTAAATGTGTTTAAAGGTCTGGTTGCTAAGTGAAATTGGTGAAAACGCAAAGATGACGATGTGTAAATGATTTTAAGCTAAGTAAAGATATCACAAGCTATTAATGGTAAATGAGTTTATTGAATTACAATTACCTTATTATTGTTGTCCTTTATATTATGTGTATGTTATGAAATATTGCAAGCCAAGGGGAGATTTCATTATCCCTTTCCCTTAACCCGAACGACAAGCTAGCCAGTCCCCGAGCTCTAATGCCACGAGCTAAAAATCTTATTGAAACTCTTAGGTCACCCGCAGTTCCTTAAGATTTATACGAGTATGGTATACATGCATTTAAGTGCTATTTTATTTCTTTACATGTTATATGTGCTCACTTCCATTTATGCATTATGAAGGAGGCCTATATAGGAAACATATTTAGTATTCGTCATTTCTACGCTATACATGTTAAACTGACCTAGTATAAGCCTTATCGGCTCTGTTTATGATTATGATTAAGATTTATTCATTTTAACCTGGTGTGGTACACTGGCTGGACGGATTTTACCCCGGTCTAGTACACCATCAAGATGCATTTTATATCGATTTTATGTCGGATTGGCCATCGACATTTCAATTATAATTTTTATTGTTTATTACTTTATTGTATTTACATTGAAGTATTGAGTTATTGTCAGGTTTCAGTTTCCTAGATTCCGGATTGTTACTATTCCTAATTTTATCTCATTTATCATTGTTACCTAATATGTCTATAGTTTTCAGCCTCACATACCATTACATTTAATTCGTACTAACATCGCTTCATCTGGGGACCCCTCCTGCAATCATGTTTAAGGTTCAGGCTGAGGTTCAGATCATCATGCGCAGTAGGAGCCAGATTTCCCCAGAATAGTAGTATGCTCCTCTCTTCCAAAAGCCATGTCCTAGTTTTCATTATTCTGATTTTTGTGTATAATATGGGTAGGCCTGGATCCTTTACCACGTATTTTAGTTTGTTTACTCTGTAGAGGATGATGTGGAGTAGTTTGTATAGTTGTTTTGGTTGTGTAGTCGTGTGAGCTTTCCTTTGCTCTATACTTTAGTGTAGATTGAAAAAATCGGCTAATTTCTTGCTAGTTAGGACTACATATGCTGCAGAGGAGTATGCTAAGCTTATATACAAAAGATAGTTCACCTACATGGAATCCCCTTATCCATTATTTCTGACAGAGGTGCCCAGTTCACAGCAAACTTTTGGAAGTCTTTCCAGAAAGGCCTAGGCACTCAAGTAAGCCTCAGTACCGCATTTCATCCTCAAAAAGCCGGACAGGCTAAACATACCATTCAGACTCTTGAAGATATGCTATGTTCCTGTGTTTTAGATTTTGGCGGAAGCTGGGATGATCATGTTTCCTTTATTGAGTTCACCTAGAATAACAACTACTAGGTGAGATTCAGATAGACCCGTATGAAGCTTTATATGGGAGAATGTCCAGGTCGCCAGTAGACTTGTACGAAATCAATGAGGCAGAGTTATTGGGTTGGACTAAGTGCAGCAGGCTATTGACAAGGCCAGAATTATTAGAGATCGACTTCAGACAACTCAAAGTAGGCATAAGTCATATGCAAATGTATGTTGCCAAGCGCTAAAGTTTATTATTGATGATTGGATCTTCCTAAAAGTGTTACCTATAAAAGGTGTCATGTGATTTGGCCGAAAGGGCAAGCTAAACCCTAAATATTATAATACCCCAAAGTCCCTAAGATCAAACCCAAGGGTTCAAATGGAGAAAATAGGAAAATATTTCCTAGGTCACAGGACGATTCATCCAATAATTTGTGAGGTGACTTCACGAGTCATGAAGTGACTCAAGAAGTGGAGGTTGATTGTTAGGAAGTGGTGGTCAGTGGGTGACCGCAAGTGCTATTCACGAGTCATGGAGTACCTCATGAATCATGATTTTGGTCTTGACCAGATGGCTGAGCTGGAGACTTGATTTTTTTTCCAGTGGACTTCACTGATGGTACCTTACGAGTCACGAGTCGTGAGGTCACTCGTGAGGACTAGAAGTGTCTAAATTATGTATGCTTTATTAAGGGTGTTTTCATAATTTCTAAGCTTCTAGGTGCTAAACTACGTTGATTTAAGCTATGTTAGGAAGGTTAGTGCTTAACCTATCTTAAGCCATTCTATTCCTTGCATGCAAGATTAGAGTGTTCCATTTGAGATCAAGCTTGAGGATTTCCTTGGTTCTTCCCCAAATCTCTTGGGCATTCAAGGAAGGGTGTAAAATAATATTTACCAGGTATGTAGGGTTATGATGGGGAGTTTCTCTTAACTCTCAATCCAAAATCCCTTCTAAATTCATGAATTCAAAGAGTGTGGTTCCATGGGGTTTTAACCAATCTATGAAATTCTCTATGTTTCAATCATGGGTCGATTCTATTCATGATTCTAATGATGTTTTAAGATTCATGGGCATGTTTTATAATTATTTTTATTAAAATTTGTGATTTCAAAGTTTTAAAAATATGATGCCCAATTATGCAAGTTCCATAAAAAATTGAGATTATGATCTATGTTTTCAAGAATGATGAGATATCTATTATGAAATATGATTATGATTTAACCATGTATGAATCCATGATTTTGAATATCAAGCCTATTTCAAGCATGCTAAATTTTTGACAAGCCTACATGATCTAAGTATTCTTTCATGATTTAATTCAGTCTTATGATATTAGCTTACACATGGTTTTAGATTCTAGACTCTCACTTTTCATCTTGTGGTATGCTTTGAGCCAAGGTTCCTTATATTCATATTTCATACTATGTATGTAATTTCATGACCAGCTTCCTTGAAAGACGATGGTTCAGCTTCGTTGAAAAATGATGGAGAGCATATGCATGTTTTTGAGAGTAGTGTTTAGCACCGAGTAGGCTAGGGGTTTAGGTTAACCCTGAGCCTCAGAACTACATGCAAATGTAGGATTATTTAGATTCTTTGGGAACTCCCTTGTGAGCTTTCCCCACTCCCAAAGGGTGTTCAGCTTAATATTGATATCATGGTAGCGCCCTTAGCCCTAAAAGGGCTTTGGACGACTCTGCCCACTTGAGTGTAATAATTGGGAACACGTAAACTCTATCGTGATTATGTCGGTTATATGATGAGTCTCCCAATATTCTCATGATTTTCGTTATGCATTTTTATCAATTATAATATGATGTTTTCAATAGGTTTGACCTACTGTTCAGTTTATTAGTTTTACTTATGAATATCACTTTAGATAATTCGATTCAATTATGAAATCAAGCTTATGTTTAATCATATTTTCAAGATATCTGCATGCAGTCCTTACACTCAGAATCTTATAATGATATGATTTATGTTATGCATGTTTTCAATTATACATAAATATCCTGTTTTACTTACCTTGCATACTCGGTACATTTCAAGTACTGACCACATGTTCTATGTTGTATCGTTTCAAGATACAAGCTCAGATGTTCAGGGTCAGTCCTGCCGCTAGCTAGTATCCCAAGCTTGTCCAGTTCTCCAGTTAGTGACTCCTTATCCTTCGAGGACCTTCATTTAGCTGCTTCTCCATCACCTCATGAACCGAATCTAGCCCTATCATCGCTGCTTCGCCAACCTCAAACCATACAATAGGCTACCTACACCTCCGCCCATCTGGATACTGGAATGATAGCTATTATTCTATGCAAACTCGCTAAGAGGAAAATGCTCATCCCAGCTACATTTGATGTCAATCGCGCATGCTCTCAACATGTCCTCGAAAGTCTGGATTGTCCGCTCCGCCTGACCATCCATTTGCAGGTGAAACGTTGTGTTGAGCTTAACCTGAGTACCAAGCCCTTTTTGAAACGACCTCCAAAATTGAGGGGTAAATTGAGTACCTCTATTTGAAATGATGGATAAGGGCACCCCATGCAATCGGACTAGCTCCCAGATATAAAGTTTGGCATAATCCTTCGCCGAATCCGTGGTTTTGAATGGTAGAAAATGAGTGGCCTTGGTCAGTCTTTCTACCAGAACCCAAATAGAGTCATATTATCGACAAGTACGGGGTAAAGCTGTGATGAAGTCCATATTAATTTCTTCCCACTTCCAAGTAGGAATGCACATATCCTAAAGTACACTTCCCGGTCTTTGGTGCTCGACCTTTACTTGTTGATAGTTCGTGCACTTTTCTACGAATTATGCAATATCCTTCTTCATTCCATTCCACCAATAGACTTCACGTAAGTCATGGTACATCTTGGTGGAACCTGGATGGATGGAATACATGCATCCATAAGCCTCGTGCAACATTCGGTTTCTCAAATCATCAACATTCGAAACACATAAGAGACCCTGGTACCGAAGCACACCATCTCCCCCTTTGGAGAAAACCTCCATTTGATTTTGAATGGCGTCTTTTAATTTTACCAAAATTGGGTCCTCATCTTTTCTAACTTTCACATCAGTCACCAAGGATGATTCTAATCCATTCTGCACCACAACACCGCCATCGACCAAGTCACTTAAACCTAATTCCCACCCTTTCTAGTCGATGTACATCTTTCGCCAGCTCCTTCTTCCCCTCACCTACATGGGACACACTCTCCATAGAGAGCCTACTAAGTGTGTCCGCTACTATTTTAGCTTTACCCAGATGGTATTGGACACTCATGTCGTAGTTCTTGAGTAGCTCCAACCACATCCTTTGTCGAATATTGAGGTCATTCTGGGTAAACACATATTGAAAACTCTTATGTTCTGTGAACACATCCACATGGACCCCATACAAATAATGTGGCCATATCTTCAAGTCGAACACCACCGCGGCCAATTCAAGATCATGGGTCGGGAAATTCTTCTCATGAACATTCAACTGTCTAGAGGAATATGCAATAACTTTCCGGTGCTGCATCAACACACACCCAAGTCCGATCCTTGAAGCATCACAATACACCACGAACCCATCAGTACCCTTCGGTAGAGTTAACACAGGTGTTGAAATAAGTCGAGTCTTCAACTCTTAGAAGCTCTTCTCACAAGTCTCCGACCATTGGAATTTGACCTTCTTTTCGGTCAATTTGGTCAAGGGCACTACAAAAGATGAGAAGCCTTCAATAAATCTCCAATAGTACAAAGATAAACCCAAAAATCTTTGGATATCGGAAGGATTCACGGGTCTAGGCCAATTCTTCACCGTTTCTATCTTCTGAGAGTCCACCTGAATGCCCTCACTTGATACCACATGGCCCAAAAACGTCACTGAGTTCAACCAAAACTCACACTTGATTAATTTGGAATATAGATGGTGATCCTTGAGGGTCTGAAGCACCCTTCTCAAATGAGTGGCATGTTCCTCCTCGCTTCGAGAGTATATCAGGATGTCATCAATAAAGACAATCACGAACATGTCCAGGTATGTCTTGTAAACCTTGTTCATCAAGTCCATAAAAGATAAGGGAGAATTCGTTAGTCCAAAAGACATAACTACATTCTCATAATGACCATATCGCGTCCTAAAGGCTGTCTTCGCGATATCGCCCTCCAGAACTCTGAGCTGATGGTACCCGGATCTGAGATCTATCTTTAAAAAGCACTTGGCACCTTGAAGCTGGTAAAATAAATCATCAATCCTGGGTAAAGGATACCTGTTCTTGACATTGACTTTATTCAATTGCCTATAATCAATACACATGCGAAGAGAACCATATTTCTTTCGGGCAAAGAGAACTGGTGCACCCCATTGAGACTTGCTCGGTCTAATGAAACCCTTATCTAATAGGTCCTTCAACTCCTTTAGGACGGCTGGTGTAAGGAGAAATAGATATAGGATGCATTTTGGGAAGAAGGTAAATACTAAAATCTATTTTCCTCTCAGGAGGGACACTGATAAATCATAAGGAAATACTTCTAGGTACTCACGCACTACCGAAACTGACTGGATAGTCAAGGTCTAAGACTTGACATCCTTAAACCTAACTAAATGATACATACAACCCTTTGCAATCATCTTCCTGGACATAAGATAGGAAATAAAATGGCCTACAGGCACAACCGAACTACCCTTCCTCTCCAACACTGACTCACCCAGAAAGTGAAACTCCACCGCCCGGGTTCTACAATTTACAGAAGAATAACATGCATACAACCAATCCATGCCAAGAATAATACCAAAGTAAATCATGGATAACTCTACAAGGTCTACAGAGGTGAATTTATGCAATATAGTGACCAGACATCTTCTGTACACCCGCCTAGCTACAATGGAATCACCAACAGGAGTAGAATCTGAAAATGGTTCTGATAGAGTCTCGGGACTAACTCCGAAGCTACTAGAAATATAAGGTGTCACAAAAGACAAGGTAGCCCTTGATCTATCAAAGCATAAGAATCAAGGTGAAACACTCATAACATACCAGTAACCACATCCAGTGAAGTCTCCTGCTCCTGACGTGAGGCGAGGGCATAGAATCTTTTTTGGCGCTATCCGGCACCCCAACTAGTAGATGCTCCCTACGGAGATGAACGTGTTGGAGCTGCTGTTGACCTAGTAGTTTGCACACGACCTCTATCACCATCCTGCCTAGAAAATGGACACACTAGCGCATGTGGCTGGACCTACCACACCTATAGAAAATATCTGAGTCAAGCAAACACTCCCCAACATGACTCTTTCTGAACTTTCCGTAGGCTAGAAGAGTGCACTCTACCCGCGTGCCCCTCTGGTCTCTCGATATGGAGGCCCTGCTCCTTTCGTAACCCTTAGGTCTAGCTGGAACACTAGCTGATGATGGTGCTGGAGCTAGTGACCTCTGCGGAAACTGAGGGCGGTGCCCACTACCGGATCTCTGATGAGTAAACCCATGGCTATCTGTCCAGGCCCTTTTAGCCTCTCTCTCCCTCGTATAAGATGCCTCCATCTGCTGGGTGTACTAAGCAATCTGAGGGAAATCCATGTCCTGGTGGAGCATAGCGGTCCTACAACCTCTGTCCAATAGCCCGCCAGGCGATGAACAAAGCGGCTCACCCGCGCCTTCTAGTCAACCACTAACTCTGGGAAAACTTTGACAAGAGAGTGAACTCGAGGGCATACTCCTATACCGTCATCCTCCCCTTATTTAGATTTATGAACTCATCCACCTTCAGATCCCTTATCTCCTGAGGGAAGAACTGATCCAGAAACGCCGCCTGGAACTCCTCTCAAGGGACAGGGCTTGCTTCAGCGGCCCTATTGTCTCTCCTCTGCCTGAACCAGATATGTGCGACCCTTTTCAGCTGATACGAGGCCAACTTTGCACACTCAACCCTATTCACCCACATAACCTGGGTGATCTTCACATTCTTATCAATAAACTCATACGGGTCCTCATCTACCTTTGACCCTAGGAAATCTGGCGGGTTCATTCTGAAAACGTCTATGACTCGCGCTGCTGCTGCATTGCCATTTTGCGAAACATGCGCAACAGCCTACTGATTGACCTGAGTAGTCAAGGCTTGCGTAAGCATATGAATAGCTACTCGAAACTCAGCATGGGCAACTAGCTCCAGTGCCTGGTGCTCCTGAACTGGTGGGGCCTGTTGGTGCCCATTACCATTGCCGTCCTCATGGACATCTCTGTTCCATTACTCCTATCATTCATTGTTTGGGGAGACATGATTCTGCAATCGCGAATAGCACGAATTAGAAGAATAGAGAGAATTTTCATCTCACAACATAGATCATGAAAGAAGGGTACATTTCCTAAACGTCTAGTAGCCTCTTCATCATAAGTGTGGAGCGCTTCACACCCATGAAAAAGAATCTACTTAACGCGGCTTTCAGACACCCTAGGACACTTCAAACCTATTTCTTAGATACCAAGTTTGTCACGACTCGAACATAGACCTAGATCTTAACAAGGGACAAGGAGCCCCTAGAGACTCCAAGTCGACCCATGGCATGATCATTCATCTAACTTCATATCATTATGATGGAATACTTAACATACCAACATATTGGAATCATGAACATAGAAGAGTATAGAATGATAAACGATAGAGACTAAATACATAACAGGGGAGTACTACATATAGTTAAAAGCCTCTAACGTAACAGATGGGTTGATAGGAGAACATCCCCAACTAACCCGTCAAACTGACACTAAAAGAAACATCAATGTCTAAATCAAATGGTCCTCAGAGAATGAGGACTCACCAACAAGCTCGATGCTAAACTCCGTGACAAGCTAATGGCGATGTTGTATCTGAAGATCGGAGCTTGTATTATAAAATGATACAGCATAGAGTATGCGGTCAGTACGTGGAATGTACTGAGTATGCAAAGTAAGTGAAACGGACATTTAAAAATGCATAAAAGCTCATAAATGATTATAAGAGAAGGAAATAATGCTCGTATCATAAATATCATAAGATAACATAAGACTCAAGGTTTTCAAATTATTCATAAACCATTCATTATCATTGTCATAAGGGAAACTTCATTAAAAACATCAGTTGTGCCAAATAATATAAACATAACAATGCTTAAAACATGCGGAACAATGGGTGGACTCTTCATAACCGACACCATCATGGTAGAGCTTTACATGATTCCCCAACTATCTCACTCAAGTGCATAGAGTCGCCCCTGGCTTGCCAGGCTAGGGACTTGCATTATGTGATATCACGAAAGAGGGGATCATTATCATTGTAATGTATCATTATAAACCAATGGTGGAACATGGTTATGAGACACTGGCGTACTTCTTTGGACGCTGGGTTGCTCGGTGCTAGACACGGCTCTTAAAAACATGCACATTCGACTAATATATATATCAATAACATCATTCATTAATATTCATGGATAAATAAACATTTATAATTCATTGATCCCCATTAAAACATGATTATCCAAAATTCAAAGGCCTTTTAGTCGAGCAACATTATAAATCGATAAATCATGAGATCCATTTAATAAATCGTAAATCATTCCTGAGCATGTTGGCATTGCTCAATACTTTAACATGCTTGACAATACTCAATTCATTTGAAAACATTCTTATAAACATGGGTAACTTGAAAACATGCTTTTCATCATCAATAATTCATAATACTTTAACATCCATCATAAACTTTGACTTTCATGAACTTTTCATGGATGGCAATTTGATTTATAAAACTTGAAACATGATTTTTAATGAAGAACAACACAAAACCTGCCCATAATTTTTAATTCAATAATAGTAACTAAATTAGATCAAACCTATGTAGAGAAATCGAATTTTCATGCATTGGGTAAAACCCCCATAGATTTTAGATAGGAATTTTCATAAATTGGTAAAGATTTGGAATGGGTGTGAAAGGATTCACCCATTCATAACCCTAGATACTTGGGGAAAATCAATTCTCGCCACTTCTTGAAAGGCCAAAGGAAATTAATGAAGAAACCTTGAAGACAAACTTGATCACCTCCTTAATCCTTCTACTTTGCATGCATGGGAATGAATAAGCCTGGGGTGGGTTTTACCCTCAATAAATACTGATTTCCGAGCCTTTAACGATGTAGTTTAGGACCCTAGGACTTAGGAATGAAGAATATGCCCTTAATGAAAAACCTTGAAAAATCTGTACTGGCGAAATAACAGACGGACTAACGAATCATTGGAGGATACCATGACTCGTGGTATCCATCCGTCGTCTACACTGTCAAAATTCCTGATCTCAGATTCATCCCCTTGAATTGACAGGACAAGTCGTCCTTTCAAACCACAGATCGCTACATCATTCATTGCTTCCTCCTTCCAGGTCCTGCTCTGATCCTTCCAACGAGCCTCACCTTGACTCATTACATCCTCTAATGAGTCATGGTTGCCTTCCGTTAGGTAGACTGGAAAATATAGCTTTCCCCATCCCACGATCGGTGACCAAGATCCATTACTTCTCATGAAGGGTCGTGGGATGACCCGTTACTTCCCCTAATGCTAAAGCCTAATTCTCACCATGACTCATACCAACGAATCGTTGTATCAAACAAGGGTCGTTACTTCACCCGTTGTTACCCACTAAGACTAGACCACAACTTCCCATGACTGCGTACCATGGGTCGTTTGTTGGACCAACGATTCGTTGGGTCATCCATTCTGTGACGATTTTTACTAGTTTCAGCCGACACCATTTTAAAATCCCGGGTCTAATCTTAGGAAATTCTAGTGCATTACACTCGTGCAACATCCGGTTCCTCAAATCATCAATATCTGGAACACTTAAGCGACCCTGGTATCGAAGCACACCATCTACCCCTTTGGAGAAGACCTCTACCTTCTGATTCTGAACAACTTCCTTCGACCTTATCAAAATAGGGCCCTCGTCTTGTCAAGCTTTTACGTCCATCGCCAAGGATGATTCTGGTCTTTTCTGAACAATAACACCACCATCAGTCGAGTCAACCAACCAAACTCCTGACCGTGCAATTCAATGCAAATCCTTCACCAGCTCCTTTCTCCCCTCATCCACACGGGACACTCTCTCCATGAAGAGTCTACTAAGTGCATTTGCTACTACATTAGCCTGGCTTGGATGGTAAAGGACACTCATGTCATAATCCTTGAGTAGCTCCAACCACCTCCTTTGCCATAGATTTAGATCCTTCTAGGTAAACACATATTGTAGACTCTTATGTTCCGTAAAAACATCTACATGGACCCCATACAAATAATGTCTCTATATCCTTAAGGAGAATACCACCGCAACCAACTCAAGATCATGGGTCGGGTAATTCTTCTCATGAACTTTCAGTTGTCTAGAAGCATATGTTATAACCTTACCGTGATGCATCAATATGCAACCAAGACCTATTCTCGAAGCATCGCAATACACCAAAAACCCATCAATACCTCTGGTGGGGTTAACACCAGTGATGACGTAAGTAGAGTCTTCAACTCCTGAAAGATCCTCTCACAAGCCTCCGACCATTGGAATTTCACCTTCTTTTGAGTAAATTTTGTCAATGGCACTGCAACAGATGAAAAGCCCTTACCAAACCTTAGATAGTACTCGGCTAAACCCAAGAAACTCCTGATATCTGAAGGATTCACCAGCCTAGACTAATTCTTCACCGCTTTTATTTTCTAAGAGTCCACCTTTATGCCCCTTACTTGACACTACATGGACCAAAAATACTACAAAATTTAACCAAAACTCACACTTGCTGAATTTCACATACAATTGACGATCCTTCAAGGTCTGAAACACCCCCTTCAAATGAGCGGCATGCTTCTTCTAGCTCCGAGAGTATATTAGGATGTCATCAATAAACACGATCACGAACATATCCAGGTATTGCTTGAACACCCTATTCATGAATTCCATAAAAGCTTCAGGAGCATTCGTTAGTCCAAAAGACAAAACTACAAACTCATAATGACCATATCGCGTTCTAAAGGCTGTCTTCGGGATATCACTCTCCCGAACCCTGAGCTGATGGTATTCGGACCTGAGGTCTATCTTTGAAAAGCATTTGGCACCCTGAAGCTGGTCAAACAAATCATCAATCCTGGGTAGAGGATACCTGTTCTGGATGGTGACCTTATTTAAGTGCCGATAATCAATAAACATACGAACATAACCATCTTTCTTTTGGACAGAGAGGACTAGTGCACCCCATGGGGATTTGCTTGTCTAATGAAACCCTCATCTAAAAGGTCCTTCAACTACTCCTTCAACTCCTTTAGCTCGGGTGGGGCCATTATGTAGGGAGGAATAGATATAGGCTACTTATCGGGAAGAATTTCAATACAAAAATCGATCTCCCGCTCGGGAGGGATACCCGGTAGATCATCAGGGAACACTTCTAGATACTCACATACCACTAGGACTGACTGGATAGTCGGGGTCTCTAATATAGCATCCTTAACCCTAAATAGATTGTATACACAACCTTTAGAGATCATCTTTCTAGCCTTAATGTAGGAAATGAAATGACCTACAGGCATAGCTAAACTACCTTTCCATTCTATGACTGGCTCACCCGAAAATCTGAACTCTACTGCCCGAGTCCTACAATTAGTAGAGGCATAAAATGCAATTAGCCAATCCATGCCAAGGATAACATCAAAATCGTTCATGGATAACTCTACTAAATCTACTGAGGTGACCTTCTGAAGAAATGTAACTGGGCATCCTCTATACACCCGTCTAGCTACAATGTACTCTATGCTCTGTAATGCTATGCTGATCAACCTCATATGGGGAATGCTCCATCCCATCTTCGTCCTCTAGAGGACGGTATACCACTCCTTGGAGTGGCGTATCCCCACCCTCAGCGGTGGGTCGACACAGTTACTAACCTAGGGGCGGCGAGGACGCTCAAAGGGTGCCCTCATAGAACAAACAGGTCTCAACAAACAATAATCACGTATAGCAAGCA
>JACEIK010002164.1:191777-203797 GCA_018107945.1 Datura stramonium | reverse complement strand
CTAGTCAGGCACCAGATGTGCCTTGGCCCACCAGTTAGTAGTCCAGGTCCGTCTAGGGCACCAGGTGCCAGTCATACCCCCCAAGGCGGGGCGTGACAGGAACAACCAAGGCCCGCTCATCAATGCACTTTTTCAATAGAGATACATGAAAAAGTGGATGCACTGACATTAACTTCGCTGGTAGCTCTAACCCACAGGCCACTATGCCAATATGTCTCAAAATCATGTATGGGCCTACATATCGGGGACTAAGCTTCCCTTTCATTCCAAACCTCATAATTCCCTTCATGGGAGAAACCTTCAAGAACACCAAATCATCAACTTCAAACTCGAGTTCTCTCTTCCTAACATCCGCATACTACTTTTGACAACTCTGAGTTGTTTTCATCCTTTCCCTTATAAGCTGAACTTTCTCCATAGCCTCATGAATTCAAATATGGCCCTATTAATGTAGCTTTTCCTACTTGAAACCATCTAATAGGAGATACACCTCTACCCATAAAGAGCTTCAAACTGAGCCATTTGAATGCTAGAGTGGTTACAGTTGTTATAAGAAAACTCGATGAGAGGAAAATGATCATCCCAACTACCTTTGAAGTCAATCACACATGCTCTCAACATGTACTCAAGATTCTGAATAGTCCGCTCGGCCTGACCATCTATCTGCGGATGAAAAGTTGTGCTGAGCTTGACCTAAGTACTAAGTCCCTTCTGAAATGATCTCCAAAATTATGATGTAAACTGAGTACCCTATCTGAAATGATGAACAAGGGAACTGCATGCAACTGCACTAACTCGCAAATATATAATCTAGCATAGTCCTTAGCTGAATCGATAGTTTTGACTGGTAGAAAATGAGCCGCTTTGGTCAACCTATCTACCACCACCCATATAGAGTCATACTATTAGTGAGTGCAAGGCAACCCTGTGATGAAGTTCATATTGATCTCTTTGCACTTCCAAGTGGGGATACTGATGTCTTGTAGCATACCTCCCCATTTTTATGCTCAACTTTCACCTATTGACAATTCAGACACTTAGCAACAAACTCTGCTATGTCACTCTTCATGCCATTCTACCAATAGACTTCCTGAAGGTCACGGTACATCTTGGTGGAACCTAAATGTGTAGAATATCAGGAACCATGAGCCTCATGCAACATCCTTTCTCTCAAATCAACGACATCCGGAACACATAAATGACCCTGTTATCGAAGAACACCATCTCCCCCATGGGAGAACACATCCACCTTCTGATTTTGAACCGCGTCCTTCAATTTCACTAAGATAGGGTCCTCATCTTGCCTAGCCTTAACCTCAGTCACCAACAAAGATTCTGAACCATTATGAACAATGACACCACCATCTGTCGAATCAACGAGGCGAACCCCTAATCTTGCAAGCTGATGCACATCCTTCACCAACTTTTTCCTTACATCTTTCGCATGAGAAACACTCTCCATAGACAGCCTGCTAAGGGAATCTTCCACTATATTGGCCTTTCCTGGATGATAAAGGACACTCATGTCATAGTCCTTGAGTAGATCTAACCATTTTCTTTGTCTTAAATTCAAATCATTTTGGGTCAACACATATTGTAGGCTCTTGTGGTCCGTACACATATCCACGTTGACCCCATAGAAGTAGTGTCCCCAAATCATCAATCTGAACACCACCCCTTCCAATTCTAGATCATGCGTCGGGTAATTCTTCTCATGAGTCTTAAGTTTTCTAGAGGCATATGAAATGACCTTACCATGTTGCATCAACACACAACCAAGACGAACCCTAGAGGCATCACAATACACAAAAAAATCCATTCGTGCCCTTAGGTAGGGTCAGTATTAGGGTAGAAGTGAGTCGAGTCTTTAACTCCCAAAAAAATCTTCTCACAAGCATCCGACCACTGAAATTTGACTTTGTACTAGGTCAACTTAGTCAATTGGGCTGCAATGGATGAAAATCCTTCAATAAACCTCTTGTAATAGCCATCTAAACCCAAGAAACTCCTTATATCCGAAGGATTAACTAGTCTAGGCCAATACTTTATAGCTTCTATCTTTTGAAAGTCCACCTGCACACCCTCACTTAACACTTCATGGCCCAAAAATGCTACTGGGTCCAACCAAAACTCACACTTGCTGAATTTAGCAAACAACTGGCGATCCTTAAGGGTCCGTAGCACCGCCCTCAAATGAGCGGCATGCTCCTCCTCGCTCCGAGAGTATATGAGAATGTTGTCTATTAAGCCAATCACAAACATGTCCAAATATGGCTTGAATACTCTGTTCATCAAATCCATGAAACTTGCAGGAGAATTTATTAGTCCAAACGACATAACTACAAACTCATAGTGACCATATCAAGTATTGAAGGTTGTCTTTGGGATGTCTCTCTCCCTAGCTCTGAGATGGTGGTAGCCAGATTTGAGGTCTATCTTTGAGAAGCACTTAGCACCCTGAAGCTAGCCAAACAAGTCATCGATTCTGGGGAGAGCATACTTGTTCTTGATAGTAACCTTGTTCAACTGCTGGTAGTCAATACACATACGAAGAGACCCATCTTTCTTTTGAACAAAAGAACTAGTGCACCCTATGGGGATTTTCTAAGTCTGATGAAGCCCTTATCCAAGAGATCCTTCAGCTATTCTTTCAACTCCTTTAGCTCAGCTAGAGGCATTCTGTAAGGAGGAATGTATATAGGCTGCATATCGGAAAGAAGGTCAATACCAAGGTCAATCTTTCGCTCGCTCGGGACTCCTGGTAGTTCATTTGAGAAAACCTCCGGATACTCACATACAACAGGGACAGACTCAAGAGTCAGGGTCTCGGATGTAGCATCCTTAACCCTAACTAGATGGTACATGCAACCCTTGGAAATCATCTTTCTGGCCTTAAGGTAGAAAACAAAGCGACCTATAGGCATAACTAAACTAGAATTCAATTCTAGGACTGGCTCACCAAAAAATTGGAATTCTACTGTACGGGTTATACAATTCACTGAGGCATAACATGCAACCAATCCATGCAAAAGATAACATCAAAATCAGTCATGTCTAACTCTACTAAATCAACTGAGGTGACTTTCTGAAGGACTATGAAAGGGAAATTTTAGTATACACGTCAAGCTATAACTGAATCACCGACTGGAATATAGACTGAGAAGGGATCTGTAGGATTTTAGGACTGACTCTAAAACTAATAACAACATAAAGAGTCACAAAAGATAAAGTAACCCCTAGATATAACAATGCATATACATCAAGACGAAATACTCGCAACATAGTAGTGACCACATCTGGAGAGACCTCCCGCTCCTGATGAGATGAGAGGGCATAAAACCTTTTCTGACGCTAACCACTACCTACACTAACGGATGCACTCTGCTGAGCTGAATGTGCTGGTCTACTGAACTGGTGGTTGTATCATAGCCTCTACTATGGCCCTGTCTAGCTGAAGGACAGTCTCTGAGTAGATGTCCGGGCTTACCACACACAAAACATGCACCTGACCCTGCTAGGCACTTCCAGGGGTGCTTTCTGCCACACTTGCCACAAACTAGCATGCTCGACTCCCTTGACCTACTCCCCTATCCTCTAGATCCTAATGTCTTTCCCCTCTAATAACGCCTAGATCTGAATAGCACACTGGCTGATGATGATGTTGGGTTAATGATCTCTGGTGGGACTGTTTGTGATGTCCACCACCCGACCTCTGCTGGGAAAACCCAAAGCTTCATGTCCTGGCCCTCTTGGCCTCTCTCTCCCTTTCCATCATTTGATCCTCCTCTATCTATTGGGCATATAAAACCAATTAAGAGAAGTCTAGATCACTATTCAGCATTGCAGTCCTACACTCCTTGACCAGCGAATCTGACACTCTATAGACAAATTTGTTCATACGGGTTCTCTGATCTGCCACCATTTCCGCATACTTGGAAAGACGGGTAAACTCCAAAGCGTACTCTTGCACAGTGATATTGTTCTGCCTCATGTTAACGAACTCTGCTTTCTTCACCTTGCTCAACTCCTTAGGGAAAAATCTGTCTAAAAAGGCAGCCATGAAGTTATCCCAGCTTACAAGAATTGTGTCCCCTGCTCTACCATCCCTCTACTGATGGTACCAAATGTAAGCAACCCCCTTCGACTGATAGGAGTCTAAGTCTATGCTCTATTCTCCTATCACCCCTATAGTCTGGGTGATCTTCTGTATCTCCTCAAGAAACTCATGCAGGTCCTCATCCACTTTTGACCCAAGGAACTCCGGTGGGTTCATTCTGAGAAAGTCTTGAACTATGCCACTGCTGCGTTCCCATTCTAAGGAACATGGGCTACCACCTTCTGGTTGACCTAAGAGGTCAAAGCTTAGGCCAAAATATAAAAAGCCGCCCTAAAATTGGCATAAGAGACCTACTCGGGCAAAGGATCGGCTAGTGCTGGCGAGGCTTGCTGGTGCCTATCTCCATTGCCATCTTCATGGCCATTTCCATTTCCATTCCTTCTAAAATTCACTTAGCGTAGAGGCATGATTTTGTAAATGCATATAGAATGATTTAGAAGGATAGAGAGGTACTTCATTGCACGACATAGATCATGAAAGAAGGAAAATTTCCTAAAACGTCTTGTAGCCTCTACCCCATAAGTTGGCATGCTTCCCACCCATGGAAAAGACTTTACTCTACGGGGATTTCAGAAACCATAGGATAATTTAAAACTTTGCTTAAATACCATGTTTTTCATGACCCAAACATAGGCTAGGACTGAGACACGAAACCTAGAACCACTAAAGGCTCCAAGTCAACCCATGGCATGAACATAGAGACAAAAGAGCATACATTAAACGGAAACTAATAAACTAAATATAAATAAGAGGAAGTATGCATACGTAATGATCACAAACATAATTAACACTGACAAAGAAAATAATTCCATATATCGTCTGAAAAGCCTTTAACATAACTTAAGAGCTGATGGGACAACATCCCCAACTATCGCACTAAAATTCTAAAAACTGAAAGTAACATGACTCAACAATCTGAAGGTCCTCGAAGGATAAGGACTCACCCACAAAAAAAATTGGACTAAGCTCTAGAGACTGGCTAATGGCAGGCTGAGTCTGAATGTCTGATCTTGTATCATGAAATGATATAGCATAGAGTATGCGGTCAATATTTCAAATGTATTGAGTATGTAATATAAGTAAAACAGGTTGGATAAGTATAACATAAATCATGAACGTAATATGAATCATAAGATCATGAGATTAAGGACAACTGGGGATAATACTGGCATATATATCACGTTATGAGGTTCCTAGTACCTTGGGAGGGTAATTGGGAAATGTAAAAGACGTTACTTCCACCGTTAGGCTAACCGTCCCTCCAATGCAGCGCCTCACTGGTACCTCCTTCTACTGCTGTAGTTATCTTGCATCTGATTGAAGTCTGTCTTATATCAAACATTATCCTATATAGACATAACAAGGAAAGCTTAGAGACTCAACCCTATATAACTTTGCTCTGTAGCACGATCTGAGAAGAAGGAGGGGTAACCATATTATCATGCCTCGTAGCCTCCAGCTTATAAAATGTGATGCACAACACATTTATAAATAAGGATCTACTAGACACTGCGTGCAGACTCCCTAAGATATGAACTGCTCTGATACCAAGTTTGTCACGCCCTACCTTGGGAGGCATGACTGGCACCTGGTGCCACACTGGAAACTAACTGACCTGGCTAGGCTTATACACGTCTGGTTCCAGCCTGTGACTCAATTCAAGAAAACAACATGCTATATCTCGACTTTAAATGAAGCCTCTGGCTGACAAGGTCATATAGCCACCTGTAAACGAAAATAGCAAACCAACCATAGGCAACAGAAGGGATCCTATGTAGGACGACAACGCCACCATGCTTTATAGTTATAACAGAAATGAAGACAAGCTACTATCCTAGGCCCCACACAGCCAACACACAAAGCATAACTGATTAAGGGCCCACACGGCCAGCATACCACTAACTTATTGACGATTGTAGTCTGCAAGCCTCTAAGAATACAAGTTGTGGTTGGGAAAGGGTGTCGGACTACCCAAAATGCTTGGAAGGTACAACCAGCACGGAATAACCCACCTGGGGCCCCCATAAGCCCTGGTGAGTGCACTTCAATATATATACCCCTATGCAGGTTTCTATAACTCTACTGGTGCTATAGACAACCTACCAGTCCCTTGGGTCTACAACTGAGCCTACTCGACCCCTATACTGCAGCTGTGTCTGAGTTCGGTAGACTCCTACTGTCTGCACCTTGGGCACCAGGATCGATGGGAGTGTGGTGCCGATACGGCATGTAATATTCCATCCATGGAATGGACTACATGAGGACCTGGGACCCCATCTTCGTCCCTCGCGGACGGTATACCGCTCCGTAGAGCGACATCATCTCGCCCCTGGCAGGCGTCGACACAGCTAGTAACCCTGGGGTGGTCATGGAAGGCTCCTAAGTGAGAGAAACACCAACCCAAGTGTTGTACTAATATCTCAATCTAGCCACTCAAAAGGCTTAACTGGCCTTCTGGGCCTAACGCCAGCACTGCTCGCCCCCTAAGATAATCTATAAAGCTACTAGCAGGTATTCCGTTCACCATTATCTGATTAGAGGATCCTAATAGTGTTCACGATCTGTAATAGTCTGGACTAAATAGAGCTAGATCTAGCGTGTTCCAACACAACTCTCTATATTTCCTACCTCGACGTCTATAACTCATAATAACTACGGGGTCGCGAATGACTAGCTACTTAGTTCCTCTACTTAGGACAACTGTATGGCTGGTACTGGCCGAACATGCTTTTGAGCGATCAGCCCCTAATCCTCCATAGGAAGTTTACTAACATCTTTATCCTGTGGGCAGTACTGTAGTAACATGGAACTTACTAGTGCCTTAGACCTATCTTGGTCTAATCAGATCTTATATTACTTTTCTGTGCGATTTTTAACCTTATAGACGACTTTATGTAGACTTAACCATTCCTGGCAATCTGTACCTGAATACCTTATAGAACCGGCTGGGGTGTTGGCCCGGCCTCTAACTACTGATAAGGTCCCCTTCCTTAGAGTACCCACGGGTCTATTAGACCTGGACGATTGGGCTGGCTTCCTGGGTGACCTATGTGATAACTGTTAAGTCAACTAGGATTGACAGTCATTGGTAATAGTTAATAGGGTGGTAGGTTGTCACCCAGTACACTAGACAACCCTAGTGTCACTGATTCTAAAGTATGACTATTCTGTCTATATTTTAGGCCCGGGGACGTGCGGTTACGTCAAAGGCTTCTGGGCGTGCTTTCTTGGCAACCTAGGCGCCAAACTGGTAGTTATGTCACTTGACTATGCCGACGCTGTTCAACCTACTAACTCAGGCTCACTAACCCTTACGAGTTTCTAAGATCTAGTCCTAGCAATAAAACATATAATCCTACTAAAACCATAAACCGAATAATAGGAGAGTTTCTATGATGCTTCTAGTGTGTATCATGCTTATCATGTGTTTTTCCGACGAGGGATACTACGGTATAATCCATATTCATTTTCTAACAGCTAACCATAATAGATATATAACCATAATCTACTGATGGCAGTTACTCACAACATATCTGATCTTTATATACTAGCAACAGCTAATTCCAACATGTTTAATCATAATTTAATGGTAGCAACCATCTACAGCACGTGAAATCATCATTTCTATTCGAGAACATAAGTCATAACACTGTAGGATGAGTATACTTTCTGAGGGTTAAGCCTTACATACATTGATTGTCATTTCCTAAATAACCGATGAGTTTCAACTTGTATTCGCCAGCTCTCTTAAGCTGTAACCATTACACTAGGAGAAAAAGATGAATTTCAATACCAAATTCGGCATGAAATGATAACTTTTAATACCAATATTGACTATACTTCAACTTAATGGAACACGACCAAAATTGTATTATTTCTCGAGAGTTCAGAAGGGAGAAATGATTACTTGAAGCCTGTGTTCATATAGAAATCAGTTTGAAGTAATTCGGATAACTTTGGCTCGGCGGGGTTACGATTCGCTGGGAAAAATCCATGAAAATAACTCCGTAGTAATGTTCCTTGTTGGCTTAAAACTCAATACCTGAAGTTAATTTGAATTTGGATGGCATTTGGTAGTGTAATCAGATGAAAATCAACCAAAACCCATGTTTCCTTTAACCTCTGTACGTGAAAACATTTGAGAAATGATTTAAATGAGAGAGGGAGGGGTTTATATACTACTTGGGCGGTGGCAGGGGGTGTGCCTCGCGCCTCCCATTGAGGCTGCCACCCTGGAGAGCCACACCTCCTATTGAGGCAGCAGGACTGACACCCCGCGCTTGCCAGTGTGCTGCTGGCTGGCGCGTCGCGCTGGCCCTGTGCACATAGGTCCCGTTCGACCCCGCTTTCGAGGATTTTTACACATGCATCAAGCTCTTCTTACTTGTCACCAGTCCACGTGTATACTTATTAATCGTTAATATTTATGGGGTGTAACATCTATGTCCTTAATAATCATGGCGGTCCTGCATTCCTTGATTACCAGGTCTTAGACTTCATTAATGAATTTTAGCATGTGAGTCATAGGCTCAGCAACTATTTCTAGAGCATATCTCGACAGCTAAGTGAACTTTAGTGCATATGCCTATACTTTCATGTTGTTCTGCCTCAAGTTCATAAATTCGGCAGCCTTAGCCTCCCTTAACTCCCAAGGAAAGAACCTATCCATGAATGTTGTAACAACTCATCCCATTGCACCAGACCTGCACCAGTTTACCTTCCTTCCTTCCATTGCTGGTACCAAATCTGAGATACCCATTTCAACTGGTAGGCAGCCAGATCAGCACTTTATGTAGAGGTAACACCCATGATTTGGGTGATCTTTTGCACTTCGTCAATGAATTTTTTCGGGTCTTCATCAATCTTAGACCCGTGGAATGCCGGGGGATTCATCCGAGTGAAATCCCAAACTCTGGCAGCAGCTGTAGAGCCATTCATAATTACAGGTACCATGACTTTTTGATTAACCTGGTAGGTCATGTCTTGGGCCAGTAGCTGAATCGCATCCCAAAATTCTACATGGGACACCTGGTTTCCCTGAGGAGTTACGAGAGCTAGTGGGGCTGGCTAGTTAGCATTTTCGGTCCTCTTTATGTTTTTCTTTTTTCGATGCATTGTTAACTGAAAAGAGTAAAGCACGAGTTAGGAGGATAAGTTTTGAGATTAAACTCTATACATGAAAGAATCATGAATAAAGGGAATTTCCTAAAAATGTCTCATATCCTCCTCCTTATAAGTGTGACTCACTTTACACCCATGAAAAGAACTCTACATGACATGGCTTTCAGACATCCTAATATATTCTAAACCTGAGGCTCTGATACTGAGTTTGTCATGACCCAAGTTCACACCTTAGACGCGACAAGATACTTAAGGTCACAAGTGACCCCAAGAAAACCCTAGTTGAGAATATACTACTAAAACTGATCTGCTGAAAATTTTTAATAAGAGAGCGGAAGCTGATAAAAAAATAACTGTTAACGAATAAATGACAAAATCTGAAATAATCTAAAACTTTATCTAAATCTATAAATATTGTCTGAAAGCTTTATAACATAAACTGATGAGTTTCTAGGACAAATACCAAACTAACTCTAATGTCTAAACTAAAACAATAAAATAAAACTAAAAATAGAACTCTAGCCCTCAGCAGATAAGGACTCACCACGGAAGCTACTGGGATATTGCTGAGAGGATCTTACTGCGGTGCTGAGGCAGGGTACCTGAGTCTATATCATAAAATGATATAGCATAAAAAACATGTGTCAGTACTTTGAATGTACTAACTATGCGAGAAGGAAAAACATACATAATTGAGTAATAGTAAGCTGCATTGAAATACTGTAAAAATAGACTGAAATCTTAAGAAACTAAACTGAACAAAAAAAACCATAACTAAACTTGACTGACTGAATTGGAGACTCTGACTGTACTAGACTGAGTTGTACCATGGGAGAGACTATAACCGATATGTAACCATGTGAGCTAACTTGGAGTCCAATGTATACCCCCATCGGAGAAGGCCCACTATACATTACCAGGGTATAGTAGCTGAATTTAGTGACCACTATCTAGAGCCCATTCGGGCTAATAACCTATGGTGTCAACATAGTATTGGAAACCTAGGTGCACTGAACCTCGACCCGCTCAGTACTAAGTACTACTCCCACTGAAAAAAATCTGAAATGTCTCTAACGTTGGTGATAGCTCAAAATTGATATCCTAAGACTAAGTCAGACTACTTATGTAGAAGTTTCCTGAAAGTCTAAGGACCTAAAAGAAATTATGTTCTCAGACTTTTCAGAGCTTCTTTATCTGAAAGCATCATAACAATCTAAAGAATGACTATTAAGCTGATAAACTTGTATTACTGAGTTTCTCAAAAGACATAAAAAAGTCGAACTGATCAGCTGACATTCATGGGGAAGGCTAAGTATATTTATAATCTAAAATGTTAACCTCAAGTTGAACATACATATATATGTTGAGAATCATGCTTAAACAATATTTCATGGAAAAACATAGCATTTTAGACCAGTTATTAATTCATATAAGAATCAACCCAGGAGTCATGCAAAAATCGAGAATCTGAAGGCATTTACAAGTCAAAGAATAACATCTTAGTCATAACATGATACTACACATGGAAACTTTAAAATATTAGGGAGATAAGGAAATTCCATAACTAAATAGAAACCCTAGGTCATGATTTGTAGAATTTCAGGCTAGGGTTACTGAAGAATTTGGGACACAAAGGTGAGAGGAAACCTTCTGTTGAAGTCCCACATACCTGGAGAAGAAAACCCTTGAGAAAAAGATTGGAAATTCTGAGGAAATTGAAAGCCCTAGCTCTATGGTTCAGGGAGAAACTCTGAGTTCTATGGTATTCTTGAGAAAGTTAGGAGAGAATGAGAGGAGAATATCGACAGATCCCTCTTAATTCACCTTTAAAATATCCCAAAACGACATAATTTAATACTTATAAGAGTGGAAATGTACGAAACTACCCCTGGTAAAAAGTTATGAAATCTAAAGTTCTTGGGTCGCGACGTGTCTAATTTGACAAGTTACGGACCGTTGCAAGCTTGACGGTCCGTCGTCTCTACCATCGGGCTTAAATAGGTTTTCCCAAAAGTTTTCCCGAGTGACGGTCAGGGTAATGGGCCGTCACTTTCCTAATGGACCGTTATCCACTCTGTCGGCCTTAAATAATGGGGCTAGAGATCTGCGATTAGGTGACGGTCCATGTGATGGGCCGTCACTCACTTGACAGTCCATCGGAGCCTCCGCCGCCCAGTAGCTTAAAGGACTAATCCTGGATGATACAAGTAATGGTCAATCATCTAACTTACGGCTATCAACTCCATCGTCAGAGGCATGACGGAACGTCAAGCCCACCGCCAGTGGTTTGATAGGCCATCACACACTCCGTCACTCCGGCACCAGATCTGGAACTTTTATTCTATTGCTACAATATTTCATTCCGGGATCCGAGGTGTTACACTACACCTATTACGCTCCTTGAATTATTTACAAGTGGTATTCAAGCTCTTATTTTTCCAACTTTAGTTGCGGCTTATATAGGTGAGTTCTAGAGGGCCATCATGGAAATAGTCTTTTTTACCCTAGCCAAAAGCAATGTATAAATATATGTGGTAGGTGACTTAAGAGAGTTACTTCACTTAGGAAATGGAATAGGGGAATCTAAATATACAACTATGCCATATACGATCTAGAGTGATAGCAAAAAAATTACGATGATATTAAAGAGTAAGAGGAAAATGATATAAAAAAGATCTTTTTCCTAAAATTCCCCTTTCCTTCACTTAATATCATATTTCATCTCAATGAATATTCACTTTAGATTGTTTAGTCCATCTCATTATTAGTTCATTGTTAACAC
>JACEIK010002164.1:176146-191514 GCA_018107945.1 Datura stramonium | reverse complement strand
CATTTGGATTCATCTAGATGGAATAATAAGAAAAGGTAAGATTCAAATGAATTTACAAATCGTTGTATTTTACTATGACTTTGCTTTACTATTACTTTATTTTCTTGATTTTAATCTTTTACTTTTAGAATTGGATTTCAAGTTAGTAACTTCTATTTTATCCTTTCTTCGCTTTGAATCGAAAGTGGAAGAGTTACGTAAATCAAAAATCAAAAGGAGATTTGTGGCCAAGGGGGGAGATGTCCAAGTAACGGTGATTTTGGAATGTACTAGTGGTGTCCGAAATAGTGTTGATAAGGTATCAAGAGGTATTTCCAGATATATTACTCAAAAGAACTGGCACAATACGCCTAATCTATTAGAATTGAAAAAAAATGATCCCTATTATTGCAAACATACGATTTATGGGGAGATAAAGAAATAGATCAAACCAAGTACTTGTGTCTTACTCTTTCAAGGAAGGGGGAAAATGACATTATATATATAACATATTTAAATAGAAAATAAACAAATTCTATTTTTTTAAAATCCTATTTGGGGTGGATTTAAAATGAATTAGAATTAAGAAATACAATTTTAGGGATAAGGAATAAATTAAACAAACAAACCATGGATAAATCCAAGCGATCTTTTGCTAGGCATTTGTTATCGGGGGATCGAATTGATTATAGAAATTTGAGTTTAATTAGTCAATTTATTAATGAACAAGGAAAAATATTATCAAGACGAGTGAATAGATTGACCTTAAAAAAACAACAATTAATTACTCTTTCTATAAAACAAGCTCGTATTTTATCTTTGTTACCTTTTCCAAATAATGTGAAATAATTTGAAAGAACCAAGTCAACCGCTAGAATTACTGGTTTTAAAGTCTGAAACAAATAGGCTTACTTTTTCTTCACTTGAATCATGGTTATAAGAATCTAGATTTGAGTATCGTGTCGTAAGAAAAAAATGAATCGAAAAAAAAAATCCTTTTTATTGAATTTAATGTGTTCATTTATTTTGACTACTTTAGCATAATCGTGTCATAAGAAAAAATGAATTGGAAAAAAAGAAATCTTTTTTTATTGAATTGAATATGTTCATTCATTTTGACTACTTTAGCATATTTTCTCATACTAATTTTTACTCTACCTTCTCGGAGATCATTCTCCTGGGAACTCCATTTAAATTATTCTAGTGGATTCTTTCCAATCTACTTCATTTATGATTTCATTAAAAATCAAATAAAGATAATTCCTATTTGATATAGCTATTTGTGCAAGTATTTTACAGTTAAGAAACAAATATCTCTTGTACAGATTGTGTATTAATCTACTATAACTATAGGATACTCCTCTTTCATGAATTACTGCATTTATTTGAGTGATCCACAATCGACAAAAATCTCTCTTTTTTCTATACCTACCCTGATGAGCCGAAACTAAAGCTCTTATTTTTTATTGAGTAATGGTTTTAGTAAGCCTTGAATGATCCCCTCGAAAGCTTGATGCAAATAAACAAATTTTTGTTTTACGTCTCCAAGTTATATATCCCTGTTTAATTATGGTCATTGAATAAATGAAACTTTGACAAATAACTAATCATTCCCTTTCTTTCAGTTATTCTTTTTTCCCTTCATATTCTATTAATAACAAAATGGATTTTTTCAATATATAAAGTCAAAATTCCAATGGCGTTGGCTACTCTAACCTTTCCACCACCATGATTTTTTCTTTTTTATTATAGGTATTTCACTGCGAAATAAGAAATAAATAAGAAATTGTATTATCCTAGGTATCAAAAATCTAGTAGATAAAAGAAAAAAAAAAGAAATCCAAATAGTGGGTTCCTTCGTTTCTATGGTTACTTCTTGACGGTGAGATCTTCTCTATACACGGGAGTCTTTACTTTATACTTTTATTTAATATTTAATCAACTAATTGATATTATTGGGAACTTTTATAGTTCACACTCTTTGTCTCTACCCATGAATTATCCAGTAATAGGTCTTTCACAATCAAATCTACCTATACTGTAACGATATTTAATTATGAAAGTTTGCTAGGTAGCTGACCCTCTTAGTCCGTTCTTGCCAGATTGGGAGTCTACCAAATCTTTATGTTTTATGCTTTTTAAATAAGATTTCCTCTGTTTAATGGATAACCATTTGTTAGTAATGGAGAATTTCTTATCATCTTAAATTCAGGTGATTGAATTTATACCAACGGAAATCATAAACTTCATACATAATAGAGTGATATAATAGAATTTTTTATAATAATGAACGGAGTTCCTTTTTCCATCCTATCCCATTCACCAGTACTGATCATTGATACTGTAATAGTAGTTTTCTTTTTCTCCAACTCATGATCTAAACGAGTTGTACATACACCCTAGTACATGTTCCTTGATGCTGAGGGCACCCCGAAGAGTGGGGGATTTCGTCACATTTCTGATTGGCTGTCTTGTATTTCTAATAAGTTTTTTAATAGTTGGCATGTTGAATCGTATAGCTAATATGATGGGCTAGTTTAGATTGATCATATCCGAATGATGACGAATTGCTTCTATTTAAAAGAATATTCAATTTGAAGATAAAATCTCAAATCACATATTTACGGAAAATCCATGTTATTTTCATTGAACCACTACAAGATCAACAATTCCATAAGCTTGGGCTTCTGTTGCTGACATAAAAACATCTCTTTCCAGATCTTCAAATACAACCCATAATGGTTTTCCCGTTCTTTGTACATAAGCCCTTGTGAGGGTTTCACGCAGTTTCAGCAGTTGTTCTGCTTCCAGGACAAATTCACTTGTTTATGTCTGATAATTACCACTTCTAGGTTGATGCATCATTACCCTGATGATATAACAAAATAAAAGCTTCCCCTATCCCGCATGATAAAGCAAAGAGAAAAGAAAAATAAAGAATAGAAAAAAGATAGAATTGAACAACCGTACATGCATCTTTTGTGCATACGACTCTATAAGAAAATTGGCCCCCCTCCTTTTTATTGAAGAAAGAGAAAAATAGAATCTATCAAACTTAGATGGGTAAATAATACAATTTCCATCCTTCCTTTCAGAGGAGTTAAAAAATACTATGATGGCTCTATTGCTTTATATGTTTATTTTTTCTTTTTATTTGGCTGTGATTTAGCAATCCCAAAGTTTCCTTTTACTCCGATCAAATAAGGAAAAATATCTTTTTTTATACTATTTCATAACATAAATATTGTTAAGACCTCTCCAGCATGAAATCAAAAAAGTTTTTGACGCTGAACTGAACTCCTGATAGATAAGAAAAAATTGGAAATACTCCTTATTTCATACTACTATCTCGATACATAATCTAATGTTTTGAAAAAAAATAATACAAAATTTCTCATATCAAATTCGAATTGACATGCTATTTTTACTTATTATTCACATGGCGAAGGCATAGTCTTCCTTTTTCTCTCAAATAAAAACCCCATTGGCGCCAAACGTGATGGAATGCTAGACATTTGGTAATTTCTCCTCCGACCAGGATAAAAGATCCCATTGAAGCGGCTAATTCTATGCATAATGTATGGACATCTGGTCACAAAAATTGCATAATATCATAAATGGCCACCCTTGGTATTACCCAGCCCCTAGGAGAGTTTATAAACAAATACAGTCTCTTTGGTCTTATCCTCAATAATGAGATATACCATAAGAGCATTAAGTTGATTTGAAACCTCGCTAGTAATCCCTTGGCCTAAATTTTTTAATGTCTAGGGGGGTTGAATAGACAAAATTCAGCTCAGGTCCAAAGAAATAAAATCTGATATTCTCTAATTTCGTTGTCTTTCTTTCATATCAGATTTCTTCATTCTGAATTTCTCCATTCCTTCCTATATGCCTTTATAGAACCCGTCTAAGTAATGTGCACACTACAAAGTTCATGATGCTGAACTCATTTGGTTCATCCTATATGTGTGACCCAGCAGAAATAAGTATCTTCCAAATAAATGCGAGAATTCCAATGAATCCCTTAGCTTATCGATAATTCCCTAAATTAGACCTACTTAATGTAGAACAGAATGTGCAATCCCTGAATATCTGAAATTGTCTAAGTGGAAATAGCTTTCTTGTCATTCAATGAACATCTTGTATTTCATAAAAATTGGGGGCAATATAATCCTTATGTAAGGTCTATCCTATCCAACTTTCAGGCATTAAGATACGTTTCAAGCTTAGAAGATTATCATAAGAGATTCCCAACATATCACATGGTTCTCATTCTTGAAAATCCACACTTTTCCAAACCCAAAAAATAGACGAAATTCTAGGATTCCTCCTAGAGGCGAATACATTTATACATACCTCTTCTGGTTAATCCACACCATCCTCTATTCTTGTAAGATGATACACACTAGCTAACATCCCGTCAGGTGATACATCATAATCACATTGAGAGCGGAGATAATTGTACCCATATACATAAAAATTGACAGCAATGGAATGCCAATCCTCGGGCTTTATTTGTAAAGTCTCTATTCCTTGGTAATCAAAGACCAAAGATCTTTAAATTAGCCTATGCTTTACTAGCCAAGCAGAAAAACCACCCTGCATCTTTTTTATCTCTCCCACATTTTTATTTTTTATAATTATTTCACATTTACGAAGAAATTTACGAAAATTGACCCACTACTTCTTATACAGGACAAAGGAATCCTGTCTAATTCACTAATTTGGGGGAAGATACAGAATTTTGTATTTGAACTCGATCTTCATAGAGTTCTCAAAATATTTTATTATGAAGTTTTGTTAAAGAATCTATAACCACTCTCAATTTAGGTGGGAAAGATGGCAAATATACATCTATAGGAATTAGTTTATCGACTCCCCGAACAGTATTATAAGAATTGATACTGAACATCCTGCCTGTAATTGTACAGGCTCCCATAGTAATAACATATTTTGGTTCAGGTATTTTCTCATATAATCTCACCAAAGAGGGGGCCATTTTCATTGCTACTGTTTGGCAGTTAAAATTAGATCCATTTGTCTAGCACTCGATCTTGGTACTAGTCCATAACGATCAAAGTCGAAGCGTGAGCCTATTAGTGAAACAAATTTAATGAAGCAACAACTGGTACCATAGAGAAGAGGCCATAAACTGGAGAGTCTTGACCAATTTGACAGTTCATTTAATGTAGTTGAAATAACTGAATTTCAAAACTCATTGCCCATGGAAAAAGAAAAATCGTTTCAATATCAAAAATAACAAAAACTAGAGCAAACATATAATAACAAATTCAAAATTATAACCAATCATCTCCCATTGGTTCTATACCCGAATCATATGTAGAAAGTTTCTTCTGCCCTTTTCTAATATGGGAAGTTTCTCCTGCCCTTTGCTAATAGAGGCTAACACTTTAAATATGAAAAATGCCAAAATAGGAACAAGGATGGATATTATTAGAAATGCCCAAAAAATCATATTCGTAAAGTAGAAACATAAACGCACTCCTATTAACGTTGATAATATATCGGATTCGGCTGGTCGATTAAAATTGGAATTGTCAAGTCATTTATAACTATTTAGTAAAAACAAGAATTCATTTTGATCGAACCTCCTAGTTTGCTTTGTTTATTGATTTATTGTAGGACATATCTCATTTCAAGATTCATCGACTGGAATCTAATTTTATTTCCATTATCCTTATTTCAATTTTATTTAGTTAATAGAACCTTCTAACTATATGTAATACCCCCAAAACCCTAAGATCAGACCCAAGAGTTGAAACAGAGAAAATAGAATTTTCTGCACCAGGTCACGAGATGAGTCATCTAGTGACCCATTGCATGCACCATGAGTTGTTGAGTGACTCATGGGGAGATGGTTGGACTTGGTTGAGTTTTGGGATTTGGGGCTAACCACGGGTGAGACCACGAGCCTTGGTCACCACCACGAGTCGTTAGGTGGCCTGTGGTCAAGGGATGACTGAAGGATGAAGAATTTGGGTAGTGCATCTAACGACCATTCACCACGAGTTGTAAATAATGCCATGAGTTGTAGTGTCCCTCGTGGTGACCAGTGTTGACAAGTTCTAGTGAAGGCGATGAGAAGAAGGTCACGAGTCGTGGTGATGGGCACGAGCCGTCTATTCCCTCATTGGGACTGGCAGTGAGTATTTTCCGACGAATTCATTAAGGGTTTTTCCATAATTTCTAAGTTCCTAAGGCCTAAATAACATCGTTTTAAGTTTATAATAGTGTGTTTTAAGAGGGGTAAGTTCATTCTAAGCCTATTCTATTCCATGCATGCAAGTCTAGAAGCTTCTAAGGGTGATCAAGTCTAGATTCATCAAGTTCATCCCCATATTTCCATTGGGCAATCAAGATAGTTGTGAAATCAGATTTCTACAGGTATGTAAGTCTATGAGTGGGCATATCCATCCACACCCATGCCCAATCCCTCTTCATATCATGAAATTCTAGTTGATGAATCTATGAGGTTTTAACCCAACATCTGAATTCTCTAAGTATCAATTATGAGTATGATCTAAGCATGTTTCTAATATTGAATTATGATTAATGGTCATATTTTACAATGTTTTAAATTATAAATTATGTTTTTAAGCGTTATAAATTATGATTCCCATCCATGAAAGTTCATAAAAATTGAGATATCTGATATATGTATTCAAGAATGATGAGATGTATATGAACAAAATATGATTTCGAATTACCCATGTCTATGTTCATGTTCCTGAATGATCAAGTCTATGTTGAGCATATTTAAGTATTGGGTAAGCCCATATGATCAAGTATCTTTCATGATTTATCTAAACTTTATGTACTAGCTTACCACATGGATTTTGGAGTCTAGACTCCCACTATTTTCAGCTCATGGTATGGTTTGAGCCCAAGTCTCCTTATTTTATGATTTAAGATTTATGCATGTATGTTATGAGTCAGCTTCGTCACTAGATGATGGTATAACTTCATTGAAAAATGATAAATAGCATATGCATGTTTTTGGGAGTAGTGTCTAGCACCGAGTAGGCTAAGGGTCATTCAACCCTATTCCTCGGAACTACACGTCAATGTAGGTATGTTCAGATTATTTGGGACCTCCCTTGTGAGCTTCCCCTACCCCAAGGGGCCTTCATCTTGATATCGATATCATGGTAGCATCCTTAGCCTAGCAAGGCTTTGGATGGCTCTACCCACTTGAGTGTGATAGTTGGGACCACGTAATCTCTATCGTGGTAATTTCGGTTATATGACAAGTCTCCCATTGTTCCTCATGAATTCAGTTATACATGTTCATCAGTTATATTATTATGATTTCAGAATGTTTGACCCAAATGTTCAATTTTGGTTATGATTATCAGTTTTCAGCTTTGGGTCATTTGATTTAGTAACGATACTTAGTTATGTTCAAATCATGATTTCAGAAAATAGCATGCAACTCTTACTCTAAGAATCTTATCTTGATTGTGTTTTTATGATATGCATGGTTTATGATTTTACTTACTTAGATATTTTATTTACCGTACATACTCGGTACATTCCATGTACTGACCGCATACACTATGCTGTATCATTTCATGATACAGGCTCGGATATTCAGGCCCAGTCCCATTATTAGCTAGATCTGCAGTATTAGCGCTTTCTAACTAGAGTTGGTGAGTCCTCATCTTTCGAGGGACCTTCTTTTCAGTTGTATTTACTATTTCCAATTTAGAACTATAGTGAGTTAGTTGGGGTCTTATCCCATCAACTCTTCAGTAGTAGAGGCTTTTTAGACATAACATGTATGCAATTTCAGTAGTGTGTTATGTATTCAGATGTTGTGATATTTCAAGACTTTCGCTTTATTATACATGTTTGAATTTCGCTTGAATATGTTGAGTTTACATGTTATGTTCATGCCATAGATCGTCTTAGAGCCTCTCGGGGTTCTTTGTCCGGTGTCTCGATTTGGGCCTATTCGAGCCGTGACAAACTTGGTACCAGAGCATTAGGTTTTGAAGTGTCCAAGGGTGGCTGAAAGCCGTGTTAAGTAGAGTCTTTTTCATAGGTGTGAAGCGTGCTACACTTATGACGAAGAGGCTACGAAACATTTCGGAAATGTTCCCTTCTTTCATGATCTATGTCGTGTGATAAAATATCTCTCTATCCTTCTAACTTGTGTTATACGCGTTTACATAATCATGTATCCGTGTTAAGTTAACAGAAGAAGAAATGGAATTGGAAATGGCCATGAGAATGGCAATGGGGATGAGCACCAGCAGGCCCCACCAGCCCATGAGGAGCATGTACTCGAGCAGGTTACCCTCGCAGAGTTCAGGGCTTCCATACAGATGCTAGTTCTAGCCTTGACCGCCCAGGTCAACCAACAGGCGGTAGCGCATGTCCCTTAAAACGAGAATGCGGCTGCAGCGAGAGTCAGAGTTTTTCTGAGGATGAACCCTTCGGAGATTCTTGGGTCAAAGGTTGACAAGGATCCACATAGGTTTATTGATGAGGTCATAAAGATCACCCAGTCATGGGGCTGACTGGAGAGGAGTGTGCCGATCTAGCCTTGTATCAGTGTAAAGGGGTTGCGCACATTTGGTTCAAGCAATGGAAGGATAGTAGAGCAGTTGGAGTAGGCCTTACTGGTTGGAATGAGTTTCATGCCGCATTTCTGGATCGGTTCTTCCCTCATGAGATGAGGGAGATTAAAGCAGCCGAGTTTGTGAACCTGAAGCAAGGAAAGATGACAGTTCAGGAGTATTCCTTGGAGGTCACTCTTCTGTCCAAGTATGCACCTGAGATGGTGACAGATCAGAGTGCTCGAGTGAGTCAGTTTGTGCATGGGATAGAAGACTACTTGGACAAAGATTGTCGAACCACAATGCTGCATCAGGACATTGATTTTCCCTTGATAGTTCTGTATGCACAGTAGATGGAGGCAGTACAGGTGAGGGAGCGGGAGAGAGAGGCTAAGAGGGCCAGGACTGATAGCGTCAGATTCTCCCAGCAGAGACCTAGTGGGCATCGCAAGCAGTCCCACCAGAGATCTTCAACCCCGGTATCGTCGGCCATGAGTGTGCCATCTATATCCAGGCGCGATCAGAGGGGATGAGCATCAGGATCTAAAGGTAAGATTAGCAGGCCCGTAGAGTCCAGCATTTGGGAGTGTGGCAGGTGTGGCTGGTGACACATGGGTCAGTGCTTAGCAGGTTTGGGTTCTTGTTTCAGGTGTGGGAAGCCCAAACTTGTGTTTAGAGATTGCCCAGCAGCCAGACAGGATCATGATAGGGACCGAGGCCCAGCATCCAGTTCAGCAGCTCCACCAGCAGACCCAGCTCAGCAGGGGGCATCTACTAGTGCAGGTGGTGGTCAGTGTCAAATAGATTCTATGCCCTAGCATCTCATTAGGAGCAAGAGGTTTCCCCAAATGTAGTCACTAGTATGTTATGAGTATTCCACCTTGATGTGTATGCATTGTAAGATCCAAGGGATACTTTATCTTTTGTAACACCCTATTTTGCTAGTAGTTTTGGAGTCAGTCCCAAAACCTTATCAGAACCCTTCTCAATCTCTACTCTAGATGGTGAATCAGTTATAGCTCGACGGGTATATAGAAATTTCCCTATCACAGTACTTCAGAAAGTCACCTCAGTAGATTTAGTAGAGTTAGCCATGACCGATTTTGTTATTATCTTTCCCATGGATTGTCTACATGCATGCTATGCCTCAATCAATTGTAGAACCCGTGAAGTAGAGTTCAGATTTCCGGGTGAGCCAGTCTTAGAGTGGAAGGGTAGTTCAGCTGTGCCTGTAGGTCGCTTCATTTCCTATCTTAAGGCCAAAGAGATGATTTCCAAAGGTTGCATGTTCCAGATAGTTAGGATTAAGGATGCTACGTCTGAAACCCTGACTATCCAGTCAGTTCCTATAGTGTGTGAGTATCCAGAAGTGTTTCCATATTATTTATCGGGAATCCCTCCCAAGCGGGAGATCGACTTTGGTATTGACCTTCTTCCAGATATGTAGCCTATATCTATTCCTCCTTATAGAATGGCTCTAGCTGAGCTAAAGGATTTGAAGGAGCAGTTGAAGGACCTTTTGGACAAGGGTTTCATCGGACCTAGCAAATCCCCGTGGGGTGCACTAGTACTCTTTGTCCAAAATATGGATGGTTCCCTTTGGATGTCCATTGATTGTCACGCCCCACCTTGGGAGGCGTGACTGGCACCTAGTGCCATACTAGAATCTGACTGACCTAGCTAGGCTCATGCACGTCTGGTGCATGCCTGCAACTAAATTCAAGAAAACAACGAGCTATATCTAGGCTATAAATACAGCCTTTGGCCGACAAGGCCATATAACCACTTGAAAACGGAAACAGCTATCCAAGAAAAAGCAATAAAAAGGAACCCTATGTGGGCTGACAAGATCACCATGCTGTCTAGTTATGACTGAAATGAAAATCAAGAAACTATAGCTATACTATAGCCGATAAGGCCACTATCTAACAGCTAAACAAGGCCTCACATGGCCATCAACAAACTAACCACAGGGAAGCTGTAAATCTCCAAGCCTCTAGGAGTGGAATAATGGTCGAGACAGGGCCCTAAATTACCCATGTACTGTTCAATCAATAGAGAAAACCTTCTAACTAATCAGCTCCGTAGTAGGGGAGCAAACTGTACTGCTGACTCGGGCTGAAAGCTAAGAAGGTCCTGATCCGTGTCTATCATACCTACAGGAAAGTAATGCAGCGCCCCAAGGATGGGCGTCAGTACAATATGTACCGAATATGTAAGGCAGTAATGGGAAATAGCTGAATAAACTTGAAATGAAACTGAAAGTAACTGAGTAGAAGGGATAGGGACATAACCTTAATAACTTAACTTTCTGCTATCTAATATATCAGTAAATAGTGCAAACAAGAACCTTACCTAGTCCCCATAAGATGGAATGTACAAACAACACAAAATAACCCACTCAGGCCCCCCATAAGCCCTGGCGAGCACACTTCAATCTATATACCCCTAACAAGGTCAAACTAAGTCAACTAGTAACTATATCCAACATACCGGTCCCCTAGGTCTGCAACTAAGCCCACTCAGCCCCTGAACTATAGCTGTGTCTGAGTCCTGTGGACTCTTGATAACTGCACCCCTGGCACCAAGCTCAATGGGGGTGTGATGCCCATACAACATAAAACTGGTAGTCCAGCCATGGAGTGGACTGTATAAGGACCTTGGGCCTCATCATCATCCCTTGGGATGACATATCGCTCCTTGGGGCGACGTCATATAGCCCCTGGCAGGAAACGACATAGCTAGTAACCCTAGGGTTGGTCATGGAAGGATATACAGGACAAAGTCAATCCAAAACTAAACATAGAGTACTGGTCTTAGCTAATGACAACAACTAATCACAATAAAAATACTTCTGACTCCTTTACAGGGATTCAAACTATATTACAATGCAATAGAAACTAACTTGCCGAAGGAATTCTCCTTAACATACCTTAGCTACTGAAGCCCGATTATCTGACGAGTTTCAATTTGTATTCAACAGCTCTTTCCAAATATAACCATAATACTAGGAGAAAGAGACTAATCTCAATACCAAATTCATCTTAAAATGATAACTTTTGATACTAGTAACTGCTTCCGAGGCTTTTCTACACGCGTCGTACTCTCTTTATTCATCATGAATCCACGCGTACGCTTACTAATCATTAACTTTTATGGGGTGTAACATCAATTATCGGCAAATGAAAAAATTTACCATCAAGAACAGGTATCCTCTCCCCAGGATTGATGATTTGTTTTACCAACTTTAGGGTGCTAAGTACTTTTCGAAGATAGACCTCAGATACGGATACCATCAACTCAGGGTTTGGGAGAGTGATATTTTGAAGACAGCCTTCAGGACTCGGTATGGTGACTATGAGTTTTTAACTATGTCTTTTGGACTAATGAATGCTCTTGCATCTTTTATGGATTTGATGAATAGGTTGTTCAAGCTATACTTGGATATGTTCGTGATTGTGTTCATAGATGACATCCTTATATACTCTCGGAGCGAGGAGGAGCATGCCGCTCATTTGAGGGTGGTGCTACAGGCTCTTAAGGATCGCCAGTTGTATGATAAATTAAGTTAATATGAGTTTTTGTTTAACTCAGTGGCATTTTTGGGCGATGTGGTGTCAAGTGAGGCTATACAGGTAGACTCTCAAAAGATAGAAGCGATGAAGAATTGGCCTAGACCAATGAGTCTTACGGACATTAGGAGTTTCTTGGGTTTAGCTGGTTACTATCAAAGGTTTGTTGAAGGGTTTTCGTCCATTGCATCACCATTGACTAAATTAACCTAGAAGAAGGTGAAGTTTTAATGGTCAGAGGCTTCTGAGAAGAGCTTCCAAGAATTGAAGACTCGACTCACCTCAGCACCAGTGTTGACCCTACCTGAGGGCACCAATGGGTTTGTGGTATATTGTGACACCTCAAGGATCATCCTTGGTTGTGTACTCATGCAGCACGATAAAGTTATAGGCTATGATTCCAGGTAGCTGAAAGTCCATGAAAAGAACTATCCGACTCACGACCTCGAGCTGGCGGGGGTAATATTTTCCTTGAAAATTTGGAGACGGGGTCCATGAGGATGTGTTTACAGACCACAAAAGCCTACAGTACATGTATACCTAAAAGAATTTGAATCTACGTCAGAGGAGATGGTTGGAGCTTCTTAAAGATTATGATATGAGTGTCCTTTATCATCCGGGCAAGGCTAATGTGGTTGAAGATGCTCGTAGTAGGCTTTCTATGGAGAGAGTGTCCCATGTAGATGAGGAAAGGAAGGAATTAGTTAAGTATATGCATCGTCTTGCACGGCTAGGTATCCGTCTTGTTGACTCGACATATGGTGGTGTCATTGTTCATAATGGGTCAAAATCATTCTTAGTGATTGAAGTTAAAGCTAGGCAAGACGAGGATCCTATTTTGGTAAAGTTGAAGGAAGTCGTTCAGAATTAGAAGGTAGAAGTCTTCTCCAAAGGGGGAGATGGTGTTCTTCGATATTAGGGTCACTGGTGTATTCTATGTGTTGATGATTTTAGAGATCGAATGTTGCACGAGGCTCATGGTTCTAGATACTCTATACATCCAAGTGCCACCAAGATGTACCGTGACCTACGGGAAGTCTATTGATGGAGTGGCATGAAGAAGGACATAACAGAATTTGTGGCTAAGTATCCGAATTGTCAATAGGTGAAAGTGGAACGTCAAAGATCTGGAGGTGTGCTCCAAGAAATTAGTATCCCTACTTGGAAGTGGGAGGAGATCAATATGGACTTCATTACAGGGTTGCCTCGCACTCGTCGATAATATGACTTTATTTGGGTGGTTGTAGACAGGTTTACTAAGGCAACTCATTTCCTACTGTTCAAAACTACTGATTCAATGGAGGATTATGCTATGTTGTACATTGGGGAGTTAGTTTGGTTGCATGGAGTTCCATCGTCCATCATATCAGATAGAGGTACTCAGTTTACCTCCCAGTTTTGGAGATCGTTTCAGAAGGGACTTGGTACTCGGGTCAAGCTTAGCACAACATTTCACCCGCGAACAATTGGTCAGGCAGAGAAGACTATTTAGACTCTTGAGGATATGTTGAGAGCGTGTGTGATGGATTTCAAGGGTAGTTGGGACAATCATTTTCCTCTTATTGAGTTTGCATATAACAACAACTACCATTCTAGCATTCAGATGGCTCCATTTGAGGCTCTCTATGGGTGGAGATGTAGATTACCTATTGGTTGGTTTAAAGTCAGTGAAGCTGTGATTATAGGACCAGATTTAGTCCATGAGGCTATGGAGAAAGTTTAACTTATAAGGGAAAGGTTGAAAACAACTCAAAGCCGCCAAAAGTCTTATGCGGATGTGAGGACGAGGGAGCTTGAGTTTGAAGTCGATGATTGGGTGTTTCTGAAGGTATCTCCCATGAAGGGAGTGATGAGGTTCGGAAAGAAAGGAAAACTTAGTACCTGTTATGTTGGTCTGTACCGGATTGTGAAACGGGTTGGCAAGGTAGCATATGAGTTGGAGTTGCCCTCAGAATTATCTTTAGTTCATCCAGTTTTCCATGTATAGCTCTTAAATGAGTGCTTGGGTGATCCAGCTCTGGTTGTCCCAGTGGATAGTGTAGGTGTGAAAAATGGCCTTAGTTATGAGGAGGTTCCGGTAGAAATATATGACCGTCAGGTTCGAAAGCTAAGAAATGAAGAAGTAGCTTCAGTCAAGGTTTTAGGGAGGAATTAGCATGTTGTAGGAGCTACGTGGGAAACCGAAGCAGATATGATGGCTAAATACCCGCATCTATTCCCTTCCGACTTAGTTTCAGCTTGAGATATTAGTTTCCTCCCTAGTACTCTACTCAGTTTCATGTTCATCTCATGTGTCTCAGTTTCTTTCATGCCAATGAATGTATGTGTGATTCATGAATTCAGTTTAGTCATGGAGTTCAGTTTGGAGTCAGTCACTCCATCAGTTTTTAGCTTATATGTTTAGTATTTGAGTATGATGATTGCTTTTCTCAGATATTCAGTATGTTTTACCACATTCGAGGATGAATGTTCCCAAGGGAGAGATATTGTAATACCTTGAAAACCCTAAGATCAGACCTGGGAGTTGAAACGGAGAAAATAAAATTTTCTGCACCAAGTCACAGGACGAGTCGTCCAGTGACCCATTGGGTGACCCACGAGTCGTTGAGTGACTCGTGGGGAGAAGCTTGGACTTGGTTAAATTTTAGGATTTGGGGCTGACCACGAGTGAGAGCACGAGTCGTCAGGTGGCTTGTGGTCAAGGGCTGACTGAAGGATGAAAAATTTGGGCAGTGCATCTAACGACCAGTCACCACGAGTCATAGAGAACGCCACGAGTTATGCTGTCCCTTGTGGTGACCAGTGTTTATAAGTTCCAGTGCAGGCGGTGAGAAGAAGGCCATGAGTCATGGTGATGGGCACGAGTCGTACAATCCCTCATTGGGACTGGCAGTGAGTCTTTTCCTATGAATTTATTAAGGGCTTTTCTGTAATTCCTAAGTTCCTAAGGCCTAAACTACATCGTTTTAAGCTCAAAATAGTGTGTTTTAAGAGGGGTAAGTTCATTCTAAGCCTATTCTATTCCATGCATGAAAGTCTAGAAGCTTCTAAGGATGATCAAGTCTAGATTCATCATGTTCTTTCCCAAATTTCCATTGGGCAATCAAGATAGTTGTGAAATCAGATTTCCATAGGTATGTAAGGCTATGAATGGGTGTATCCATCCACACCCATGCCCAATCCCTCTTCAATTCATGAAATTCTAGTTGATGAATCTATGGGGTTTTAACCC
>JACEIK010002164.1:137719-161989 GCA_018107945.1 Datura stramonium | reverse complement strand
ATATAATTCTAATATTCTTTTTACTGTAACACATATTCGGGTGGTCAAAGACCACCAATTCTACCAAGCACTCGCTTTGTCCCAACACATGGACCAAACAGACAAAACACATTTTCAAAGCAGGCTTGGAAAGAAAGCATTAAAGCTTAAAGTCTCTCACTTATATTGAATTCACAACTCAATCACGTTTTTGAATAAATCAAAGCTACACTCTTGATTGTCTGGATCACCTCAAACTACACAAAAATTGATTTATAATGATCAAAGCCCTTCACTAGTCATTTTCTTTATTTTTAATAAATGTCAAATTTGTGGTCAAAAGTTTGATTCAAAAAGTCAACTCTGGTCTACAGGGTAAAAGTCTCAAACCATGACCACCAACATATTCTACTCGACGAAAGGATTCTAGAATACTAATCAAAATTGAATTTTGATAATGTTTGCCCTGTCAAATTGACGATTTGGGTTAAAGAACCCTAGGCTAAACTTTCTCAATTCCTCAAAATTTTTCCATATTTCTACCATATAGCTTTCTTATAAATCGCATGACAAATCAAGCAAAAGGAAAATTCTTATTTTTCCCTTCTTTTTTCCTCTCGTTTTCTCCCTTTCTTTTCTTTTCTTCTACTGCGTTCCCTTTTCTACTTTTATGTTCTATTTTCTCTTCAGCTTTTCTCAGAACTGGTTCTTCTTTAGATCTCTTTTGGGCTTGGACCACATAATTCTTTTTTCTAATAAGGAAAAAAGAAACTTTAACTATTAAATTCCTTTTTTTTCCTTATTATTTGATAAAGACCAAATAACCCCTAAATTAATTCGGGTTGTTACACTGCATGAGGTAATGGGAATAGGAGTGGGATGGAGAAAAAATAAAGATTTTTTGGAGTAGGTGGAAGGGCGTAGAGAAAGAGTTCACCCTAGGACGAGAGAGCATGTTAACTTGAAGGTGAAGGGAGTAAGAGTTTCTTGATTCTAGACCATGAAAAGGTTAAGGAAGAAAGGAGTAGGATATATCAGGGAAGCATTCCCGCTACTTTCTTTTATGACCTAGTGTAAAACTGTAAATCAAGTGCTTAACCTAACCCCCACTGCCACCCCACCTCTTCCTCCTTCAAGCATTCACCATTCTGGGAATGATATATCTGATGCTACAAGATCCAGTGGATCTGCACAACAACCTCTAGTGGAATGAGACACATTTGTGGTTTGGAATTTCCTAGAACTTCACTGATGGCCCGACCATTTCTACAGACCTAAGCACTTTAGTTTGATGAGGACTGCAAGTTTTGTTTTTGGTTATCAAAAAAAATGCTTTTGTTTTCTAACCCGTTGTATAATATCTAGTTATTTTCTAACGAAAAATGAACCATGTTGTGTTTTATATATTTCTCATCTTTTATCTACTATACACTACATGGAGGTGGTCACTTGGTGCAATTACGTACAAAATGCTCATTGGTTATCCTCCATTCTAGCTGATGATCCAATAACTACTTGCAGAAAGGTAGCATCTTTACTTTCTGTTTTCTTTAAATATGCTTTCTTTTTTTGTATGATAAGGAAATCTACTACTGTTGATATAACAGAAAGTGCCCTACTTCTTTCACTGTTAAAAATCAAGAGAATGGTAGAAAAGTTTGATGCTAAGAACTTGCTGCAAAATGTCCACTGACAAAGAAGTAGAATGCTTTTTATGTAATCTCGTCAGAGTAAGAACCGCCTTTATTTGTTGATGCCTGAGAACTGACAACTTGGACAACTAATGTCTGATACCATTCCACCTAATGCTTAACCATTTAGATTAGCCTGTGTTGTTTGGTCAATTGGGTTTCATTTTTCTACCTTTTGCACCACAAGCCTCAGCAGATGTGTTGCATTCATAGTAGTGATATGATTGCCAGTGCTGCAATCAATATTTATTATGAGAATGTGGAGCATTAGTGACACCCATCTCTTATTAGACCAATGTACTGGTTGCCCTTCTTGTTGAAGCTAACCTTCTTTTCAGGTTCTCCTGCTACTGCCAACTCTATCAGATTCTAACTCCATGTGTGTGGTTGCCAGATAGTTCACTAGAGAAATCACCTAAGATTTCCTGAAGATGCCAAATTCTCGCATGAGGCAAAGGATCTCATTTGCAGGTTACTATGTGATGTTGAGCATAGAATGGGCACTGGAGGTTCAAACCAAATAAAGGTACTATTTGAATCATTCATCCAATCAGTTTCACTAGAATTTAAATGTTTCTTCTGTTAAATTTATTTGAGGTGGTTGATATCAGGCTCATCCTTGGTTCAAAGATATTGTATGGGATAGGTTGTATGAAATGGAAGTAGCTTTCAAACTAGAAGTTAATGGAGAGATGGACACCTAGAACTTTATGAAATATGATGAGGTATTTCATGAAAGTGAATATATAACCTCAGCTCTAGTTATTGGTCTGAGCAAGATACGACTTATTTAAACTGAATAATCAAAATGAACAATTCAAAAAAATAAATCTTTCTGTGTGATTACGTGTATTTTATATTTACTTACATTACCAATTGAGATTCATGTCAATTCTGATTAACATTTAGGTATAGATATTACCTCTTTTTTTCTCCTTTCAAATGAAGAAAAATGATTGAAGTTTTTCTATTTGGAATCGTGTTAGGTCTAATTCCTATTACCTTGGTTGGATTATTCCAATCTTATTTTTTATTGGAGAAAGTCAATGACTTTCAGAATCAGTAACATACACCATTTGATCCCTTTAAATCTATAATGCACAGATAATATCTATTTCTAACACCTATAATATTTTGCTTATTTTATTTATACATTACTGTCCCACCATCTACATTAACTAACAAAATGGACGGCGACATGTATCTTCTTTTCACTATCTGCTTAGGATATTGGTGAATTGTGTGAATTGTGTGAATTGCCTCATCCGAAAGGTTAAGTAGTAGAGAAGGTAGACTTCTATTTATTTGTTTTTAGATCCGCAGCACACCCTCTCACATGTGGGTTTGATTCTTTTTCTTGGGTCAAGTACGTTAAAATATTTTGTTGGTGGTCGATGGTGAAACTCGATCTCTGCTTCCCTTGAAACCATGTGAAATGTGTGGACCTACTCATCTCTAAGTTTTATTCTGTTTGTAGGCTGTCCTTTAAAAGATACAAGTCACATAGTAGGCCTTTGCACAACCTTTCAAAATGGCAGTTTCTTGAAGCACTATTCTTTCTCAAACAAGTAATACAAATCCCACTTGGTTATTCTCGCATTCAACGACATATGTTCCTCAATTGTGCATTCGTTTTATTTTGAGTGAATATATAGGTCTTGGAAGTTATCGACGAGTTATCGAAGTTCTAACTCAATAGCTATGTGCATGGAGTGAAGTTAGTTTAAAAAAGTCCAAGAGATGGAGAAATAATAAATGTGTGTTTCCACTGATTAATTTTTAGGTTTACAAAAGAAAAAAAATTATGTGCATATAAATTAATATATGTGTATATGTATTATATATGTGTGTGTGCAGATTCTGAATAAATGAAGGAGTTATGAAAGCAATAAGAGAGATTGATGCTAAAGAATTAGACTTGGTTCCAGATAAACAGTTCTCCAGAATTCTCCAAGAATAGCTAAATAAAAAAGTGTCAGAAGGAAAGGTCCTCCGATACCAAGAATAATTCCCAGAGTCAATCTGTCTCCTACTTTCTTGTAATCTCTTCATTTTAACAAAAGGGGGGGGAGGTGTAGAAATCACGTGACTCTAACAGAAACAATCTCTTATTCAGAGACATGGTTCGAATGGGCGGAGAGTGCTAGATTGTCAATCAGATGTATGCTTTTGAATAAGGGAGCTCTACTCTGTCTTTGCAAAAGGCTAAAGGAAGCATCAGAAAATAGAGGAAAACATTTCAAATCCTAAAGATGTCGTGACATTCAGACACACATTTATTGTACATGGAAGTTCAATAAATATGGTTGGTTTATATCCTGTTATTTCCGTAAAGGGGCAGAGTAGATCAGTGATTATTATTCCAGAAAATGCATTGTATGAGGGATGGGGGAGTTTGATAACAAAAGTGGAGAACTTCATTAAGAGAAAGGCAGAGAAAAACGGGGAACCTATTACAATTGGGGAATTAAAGCTCAATTCAATTATTGGGAAGGGGAATTATAAGGAAGCTTTGCATAGTAATAAATGGAGCCAGAAAGAAATGGAAGTAGTTAATTAGAACAAATACTGAAGACCTATGAAAATATTGATGACAGCAGCCTTGTACGCAAGTGTCTTGTTGGGAGGTTGTGGAGGAGAAGATGCACCAACTCATGATGATGTTAAAAGATGGTTCCAACATACATGGAAGGGAGCTCAGAATGTTCAGGTATATAACTTGAATGGGTATCTCTTTTATTTGTATTTCAGACCAAGAATATTTTTGAACATGTTATTAGGGTTGATTGGAGGAGACAAGGTTCGATCTTAATCTTATATGGTGTTCACCAACAAAAGGAGCATACCTAGACGAAACAAAGTTTGATTGGTTTTAGATAAGGGTGCTAGGGCTTCCATTGCAGCTTTGGAACAACAAGGTGATGGAGAAACTAGACAATGAATGTTTAGGGTGGTTAGAAATGAAAGAGGAGACAAAAATTAAAAAATCTATTGAGATGGGCAAGGATCAAAGTTAAAGAACCAAAGGAAAAGATTCCGACAAAGATAGAGATTTTTTATGATGGTCTGATATATTCTCTTCCAGTATGGTGTGAGTTGTCATCGATTTACTGGGAAGTGATTGAGGAGAATATTGTTTCTCGAGGTGACAGCGACGTGGAATTTTTGATGCAGAGGTCAAAGCCGCTCCTGTGAAAAACAGAGATGTCAAATCTATAAAAGGGAAAGAAAAAACAACAGACAAAACCTCGGATATGAGTTTTTCAAAAAGGGGCAAGAAAAAGAACAACATTCATGTGGCTAGTGGAAGGTGGTACCTCATATTTTAATCTGAATGGCTAGCTTCACAGGCCCAAAATATATAGGAGTTAGGCCTCCTTAAAAAGCCCAAAAAATCTAATTTCATAGAGCCTTTTTCATATTTCATTAATCTGGATTGGGGAGAAACAAAACAACCCTTTCAACACTCGATAATGGACAGGGAACTGTAGAAAACATGCAATTGGCAACAGATTTCCAAAATCAAGTAAATGAAAGGATCAAGAAGGATCAGGCGTAGGAATCGATGCAAGGAGAAAGTATTCTAACAATTGATGAAAATCAGTTAGCAGCTTCTCGGACAAAGGAGACTCATCTTTTCTGGAAGTGTATGATAATAGACTGGTTCCTTACAATAAACCAGTACCACTGTGTATAGAAGAAATCTTACAAAAAGATGATAGAGATGAGGGCCACAATCTAGGTACATCTCAATGTGATCAAATTAGGTCAAGTCTTTGGAGCAGCTATCAAGGGGTGTGAAAAGGAGGCATATGCTTTGTGTATGAAGCTAGATCGAAAAAGACACATAGAGAGACAAGTAGGAAAGTGCAAACCCTCAAACAGCAACAACACCACAATTCCAAAAGAGCTCAGGAATCTGATTTATTATATGAAGTTCAAGGATGGTGAACCTAGAACTATTGGGAGGATTAACCATCAACTCATAAATAATGATAAAAATTGTATAATGGAATATGAGGGAGCTAAATGAGGAAATAAAGAGGGGATCATTTAGGAATTTGATTAATCCATTGGGGGCAGATCGGTATATTTTGGAAGAAGCCAAGTTGATAGGCAATGTAAATAGGATTATTCACAATATTTGGGATGATATATGGGTGGGGGAGGTACACTTGGAGGCGGATGGATGCAATGGGGGGATATTAAGTTCATGGGATAGGAGNTTATTGGCTTACACGAATGTGGCAACCAATGTATAACATACAAAATGACTGGACAAAACTCAGATATCACTTGGTATACTGTAAGAAAGTTGAAAGAAGAGAACTATGGTGGGAGTTGTATACAATGAGGGGAAGATATGGAGGGTTGTGGGTATTGCTAGGTGATTTTAATGTCATCAGATACCCCAATGAGAGGACAAATTGTATTAGAATATTATACTGTAAGAAAGTTTTAAGAAGAGAATGTGGGAGTTGTATACAATGAGGGGAAGATGTGGAGGGCCGTGGTGGTGCTGTGTGATTTTAATGTCATGAGTTACCCCAATGAGAGAACATATTGTATTAGAATCAATGGAGCAATGTTAGAGTTTTTGAATGCATTGAAGAGTTGGAACTTGTGGATCCTCTTTTATTTTGAGGAACTTTTCTTTTCTTTTATGAAGTAATGTAATTCATTGAAAGGCATCGAGGAGATTCAAAGATACAAGAGGCTAATTACAAAAGAATAAAAGTGGAGGAGAGCATTGTTTGCCTCAGATACAATGTCTCACTCAAGAACTAAAGTGCTATTAAAGTCTAAAAAAGATACTGGGCTAGTAATTGGGGATAGCATTGTCCAACAAAAGAGGCTAATTGAACATTTAGCTTTAAGTGAGTATCTTGGAGTTGAGATGCCATCAAAACACCTTCTGTTTCTCTCATTCCAAAGGATCCAAAAAGTTGTAGCAAGAATCATCTGCCAGGTCTTCTTGATGGTCTTGATAACTTTCCATAGATTCCAGCTCAAGTATACCTCTCTTAGATTGCAAGGCATTACCCATTTTAATCCAAGAATACCAAAGAACAAATTCTAGAGGTCAGCAGCTACTGCACAGTGCAGAAAGAGTTGATTGACTGTTTCCAGTTGAGAGTTGCAAAGATAGCATCTATTGACCAGCTAGAATCCCTTCCTGTTTAAAATGTCTATAGTGAGGTTGGTATTTTTGAGAGCTAGCCAACAGAATCACATGATTTTAGTAGGTAGTTTGGTCCTCCAAACTCATTTTCTGGGCCATGAGTCAATAACTTGGTCTTAGTGACCCAACTGTCTGTAGCATTCTTTAACAGAGAAAAGGCCTTTGTTGTCCCATCTCATTTTGCCTGTGGTGTTCGCGTCAATGTTATAAGCTTCCACCTTGGCTAGCAGTTCCAGCAAGTTCTGTAGCTCCCAATCTTGAGGGTATCTTCTGAAATGAATATCCCAGATGTTATTGCTCCTATTTTGTGCAATTGAGGAAGCCTTGTCTAGTGCCATATTGAATAGATCAGGATACTCTTATTTTAAGGAATTGTTGCCAAGCCATTTGTCTTCCTAGAACTTGACATGAGCTCCATTTCCTGGCTTGAAATGCACCTTCTGAGAAAAATAATTACCTAACTTGCTGATATATTTCCAGATCCCAACTCCATAAGGAGCAATGGGAATTTGGAAACTCCAATTGTCCTTTGCCCCATGAATGTATTTAATTACTCTTTTCATAGACTTGGTCCTTCTGTGTCATACCTCCAAAGACACTTCATTGACAGACTCCTAAATTACGTCGTTTTAAGCTCAGTTAGAAGGGTTTTAAAGATACTTAGCCCATTCTAAACCTCCTCATTCCATGCATTCAAGATCAAGGAGTCTATTGAAAATCAAACAAGAGGATTCTTTAGGTTCTTCCTCAATTCACTTGGATTCTCAAGAGAGGTTGTGAAATTCAAAGTACCTAGGTATGTTGGTTTATGAATGGGGGTATTCCTTCACTCCCATGCCCAAAATCCTCTTCTAATTCATGAAATTCTAAGTTGATGAATCTATGGGGTTTTAAACTAATTTGTGCAATTCTCTAAGAATCTATCACGGGTAAATTCTATTCATATTTCCAATGTTGTTTTAAGATTCATGGGTATATTTTATAATGTTTTCAATAACAAATTGATGATTTCAAAGTCTTACAATGATAATGCCCAATTACAAAAGTTCATGAAGAGTTGTGATTATGATCTATGTTTCAAAGTATGATGAAAGTATGATTTCGAATTACCCATGTTTACATTCATAAGCTTGACTATCTCAAAGCATGTATAAGTTTGGGCAAGCCCATATGATCAAGTATGATTCATGATTTACTTCAGTTTTATGTTATTAGCTTACCACGTGGTTTTGGAGTCCAGACTCCTACTTTTTAGCTTGTGGTATGGTTTGAGCCAAGGCTGCTCATGATACGTTTTTAGATTATGCATGTACTAGTATGATTCAGTTTCGTCGTAAGATGATGATTTAGCTTCGTTGAAAAATGATGTAGAGAATATGCATGCTTTTGGGAGTAGTGTCTATCACCGAGTAGGCTAAGGGTTCAGTCAACCGTGTGCCTTAAAACTACGTGCCAACGTAGGTATGTTTAGATTATTTAGGACCTCCCTTGTTAGCTTTCCCTGCCCCCGAGGGGCCTTATTGATATCATGGTAGCGCCCTTAGCCCTGGCAAGGCTTTGGATGGCTCTGCCCACTTGAGTGTAATAATCGGGACCACGTAAGCTCTATCATGGTAATGTCGGTTATATGACGAGTCTCCCATTGTTCGTCATGATTTTCAGTTATGCATATTCATCAGTTATGATATTATGTTTTAAGCAAGTTTGACCCAATGTTCAGTTTTACTTATGATTATCAGTTTCAGCTTTGGGTCATTCGAATCAATTATGATACTTAGTCATGTTTAAATCATGTTTTCAAATAAAAGCATGCAAGCCTTACTCTCCAAATCTTATCTTGAATATATTTTATGATATGCATGATTTCAGTATTACTTACATAGATGTTTTACTTACCTTGCATAGTCAGTACATTTCAAGTACTGATCGCATACTCTATGCTTTATCATTTCATGATATAGGATCGGACGTTCAAGTTCATTCCCACGGTTAGTTAGATCCTCAGAGTTAGCATCATCCAGCCTGTTGGTGAGTTCTCATCCTTCGAGGACCTTTTAATCAGCTCGTATCAGTATCTTCAGTTTTATTCTTCAGTGAGTTAGTTGGGGTTTCGTCCCATTGAACTCGCCAGGTTATAGAGGCTTATCAGACATAGCATGTATTCATCTTCGGATCAATGCTATGTTTTTCTGTTGTTCAGATGTTATTGGATTTTTAGACTTCCGCTATTTCAAATGTTAGACTTTCCGCATTTATTTATGTTGAGTTTAGTTAACTTGTTCATGTCATGGGTCGACTTGGAGCCTCTCGGGGTTCTTTATCCCGTGTCTCAATTCAGGTCTATGTTTGGATCGTGACATTGGCCTACTCGGTGCTAGACACTACTCCCAAAAATATGCACATTGCTCGTAAACATCATCATGAAACATGCTTGATATATTACATGGGCTGGTGTAAATCGTGAAATCGTAATCATGCTTGAATAAGTAGTCATAACTTGAATTTATAGATTCATAAGCTTAAAACTCATAAACAAATCATATATAATTGGGTGAAATTAATCATCATAGACTTTAAAACATTGATTCATGAGAAATTCTTGTAGAAAACATATAGTATAATCATAAAATATGGCTTAACTCATAAGGAACTCGAAATCATAAGAGAATCATGGAGTTTCATTCGATTTGGTTTTAACCCTAAAAATTTTTAATTTGAAACTTGAAGAGTAGAGGTCCTTAAACTTAACTCAAAAAAATCATGAGGGTGGAATAATTCCCCCATTCATAACCGTACATACCTTATCTTTGGCCTCACAACTACCAACACAAAGTCACAATCCTTTTATAACGTCAATCTTTAATAATTTTATGGATAGGAACTACAATTAATATCTTAACGACAAAATCCAAGTCATACAGGCATTTCATCGAGCACCCAGAGGGCCTAGGAAATTCAATCCTCTTATGAATGGGGTGTCCTAACACACACCTCTTTCTACAACCCCTTAACAACAAGCATAACCATTACAAGTCCAACAAAAACAACCACATCCATCCTCAACACCAAAACAGTCCCATAAACCCTAATCCTAGGTCATCATATGAACTCATGGCTTCCTCACACCATCCCGTAAGTTCTGACCTTAAAAAATCCCTAACGAGTATAAAACAATACTCATGTGAGGTTTTAGGAGAGTTTCTTACCTTGGAGGAAGGAGGAGTGCTCAAGATTTCAAGTCTTGGAACTCAAAGATTGTTCTTGACCTTGCTAGAGATAGGAAGATGATTGTGATGTTAGAATCATAAAAAAATTCATAGATTTATGTTGTGATAGGTTGGAGAATTCTTACCTAGCCTTAGGAGGGTTAAAGAGAGCTCTTGGAAGTGATAGTGTTGATCTGGAGGCAGAACAATGCCAAAAATATCATTTAAGGCGACTTTTAAAAGCCCTGAAACCCCATGTGACGCCCTAAATGATGGGCCGTCAGTCCCCCGAAGGTCCATCAACTTGCTCGTCACTTTAGGGTGGAATTTTTCAGCTTCTGGTTAAGGGTGACGGAGCTATCTTGACGGGCCATTACTCTTCCCGTCACACTTGACAATACTGCACTAAATCGCTCATAACTTTTTACTTTGAATTTCGATTGATGTAAGGTCAGATGCGTTAGAAAGAAGACTCAAAGGAACACAATTTTATGTGTTTGAATCACCCATAAGCACTTCATAAATTAGAAGTTATGATCATTTGAAGTTAACCCTTGCAAGAACTTATATGAAAATTCAATCGGTAAAAAGGCTCTCAACTCAATTTTGTGCTAGAGGTTCCTTATGACCTTAATTCGCATCCAATGAACATCCAACATTTAATAATTTATCTTAAAACCTAGTTTTTATAAGGATTTAGTCAGATTCGGGTCTATCTACATATCTAGACGGCTTCAAACTTAGCCCGAAAGTTCGAGGCGTTAAAATATCTCAACTCACGAGTTTTGGGTCTAGTCTTAGGGACTTTTGAGGTATTACATTATCTCCTCCTTCGGAAAATTCATCCTCGAATGTAGATTGAGCGTACTAAAAGGATAGAGAAGGAACTGCAAATCCAAAATTGAATAACCATAGCTGAAAATTAAAGGAGTGACAAATTCCAGACTGAGATACATGACTGAACTAAATTGATGAAACGTACATGCATACTATGACATGAAAGGAACTAGGAGACATGAACTTGTTTGAAACTGAATATAGTACTAAGGAGGACACTGGCACCTCATGTTGGAACTGAGCTGGAAGGAAAGAGGTGAGGGCATTGGTCATCATATATATTTCGGCTTACCACATAGCCCCCTCTACAAGCTGACTCCACCAAAAAGGCTTTCACTGAATGCCCTCCTTATCCCTCAAATATACAATTCTTCTTCTTATCATGAAAATCATCCAACCAAGCTTAATAACGCTCAAATACACTCCTCATTTATAAGAATGTATAAGCGATTATTGTATCAAAATAAATATCCCGATGGATGTCGGGGTTGAATCCCACAGAGAATTGAGTCGATAATCCAAGAGTTATAAACTAACTCAAACTAGAATGCATAGTTATTCAACGTTTGAAAAGAAAATTAGGAGAAAATTAAGGGGAAAAAACACTAGCTAATTCTAATTTAAAACTAATTGGAGAAAATTTCAATTATTGCGATCACACGTGAAATGGCTAGGGATATGCTATAGATGGGTTAACAACTAAATCGGGATTTTCTTCAATGTCTTAGACTCAAAATTAGCATAGATAGCATTGGATAATTCACATTCTCTTGTTTTTTAGCCATAAGAATATTTATGCCTTGGGTTTTCTCAAATTTCAAATCCAAATCAAGTTATCAACCACAAAAGCTTGAGGAAGGACTAGTTATTTCTAGCCTTGACCTTTAATAGAGTGAAAATGTGGGTATTGACTATTTCTAGATCAATCCCACACACCAACACTCTAATTCCTCACTATTATCTTCTCACCCAATTCTCACTTTCCTCTCTCAAGCAAAAGCAAGAAAAGTCAAGCACAATTCATGTTTGTAAACCATCAATTTTAGTAATTAAAACTTGGGAGAAGACAATAGATCTATAATTGAAATAAGAATCCAAGAGAAAGTCATCAAAACCCAGTCAATTGAACAAACCCACAATGAAAACATCCCTAGCTAGAAAATCAGTCATGCATAATTAAAGATAGAGAGATGATACCAAGAGGTTTCCTCTCACATTGATCACATTAGCTTCACAAATTTACTCCACAAGCTCTTACAATAATGGTAGAATTTCCCCAAATGGGTTAAATAAAAAGAAGAAGAAAAGTACTATCTACTCTACAATTCTATCGTGAAATAATTCTGCCAAAAATTCTATGAAAAAAGATGAAGTCTAGATGAATGAATGAGTGGTGTACAATGAAAGTTATGTTAATATCTGTACTTTCTTGTGTACAACTTTTCCCAAATGCCCTTTAGGCTTTTAGATGCTTTGAATACCTTTCTGTACCTTTTTACCCTTCATTGGAGGGCCTCACTTGCGAAGCACCGGCATTTATCCGGTGCAAATTTGCGGAGTACCGACTGTCCGCTGCACTAAAACAATCCACTAGCAGTGACCACCGGCGGCTGAATCGGTGATTTGCCTCTGTCCAACTGCCAACTGTCGGTGAGTCACCGGTCTGGGCAGTAGCTTAGGCGTTTTGCCCGCATTTTTCCCTTCCGAAAAAGCATGTCCTTACACCTTTATTTAAGCTCAAATCTTCCATTATCTTTGGCTCCTCTCCTTCATATGATAACTCATCAAATTTCAACTCAAACTTCATGTGTTTTGCTTAATTTCATGCTTTCTCTACTCACTTGAAGTCCCTAAAAAAATCAAAGAGGAAGAGCATAAAATCCACATAAACAACTCAAAAACTAGGCAAAAACTCATGCTTAGGAGCCTAATGAGTTGGTAAATTTCCAAATCATCAAACCCCGAAACTCGAATCATTGTTTTTCCTCAAGTAATGCAATTCTTTACAGTTGAGCAAATGGACAACATGTTATATATGAGTTTTTGCATAAAGGACCAATCAAGACGTTCTTTCACAAGAGGAAATTGTTAACGCTTAGATCATTACGGTAGTTGCACACAAAATCATCAAGCTTCAAGATAACTCAAACATTATACACCAACTCAAGAAAAAAAAGACTCAAACCATATTGCACAAGCTTCAATAGGTGACCACAATCATTAAGAATATCTTGCATGCATTCATTTCATACAAACAAGGGGCATAGTTCATCAAAACAAGTTCAAAGAGCATCTCAAGTCATTGACAATTCACATTCAAAGCTTGCTTTAATGTTCGCTAAACACTTGCCTCATTCATACATCTCTTTTGAAAATAATTTTAAGCATGTACCCCAAGGAAGTGATGTCACTCACAAGAAGAGATAATCCCAATCATTTTTGAGCATTTCACACATAGGGATTATAAGATAATACAAATGCACCCTCTCACAAAGAAATTCAAGTGCATACAAATTGACCTATAGGTTTGCCCTTCATGTATCTCGTCACTAATGTAGTGTTGCTACACTCAAAATCAACTAGGACTTGCGGGTCATAATGAAGGCTAGGGGCAAGGGTAGGATAGATTTTTAGCTTTAGTAACTAAAGTCTCCCTAGTGTCTTTACAAATGCTTGTAACATCCCATCATATTATTGAGATCACTCCACCTTATTTCTCCTTGTTCATCATCTTCATCTTTTGTGTAACACAAGCCACCCTTATAACACCTATGAATTTCACATGTAGCCTTATATATGCAAGAGATAGCACATTTTTACTATTCTTTCTCTTTTGATGATTCGAAGTCTTACAACCCATCATTTCATTCATCTCATCACAATTTTGGTGCCATCTCACATTAAAGCCCTCATTTTCCCCATTACTCTTACAAACCCCCCAAACTTAGGTTTTTTCCTCATTTCATATTAATTTCCTTATTGCTCCCTATTTCTTGGGCTTGAAGCCCCATTTTTCACTCTTTCAGCACTAGAAATTAGGAAGGATGGGTGCCAAAGAGGAGGATTAAAAATGGTCATTAGACTTGTAATGTGGTTTCCAAGAAGGGTCCATGACTCAAATGTTGGCTATCAAAGATTAATGTTTAAGGAGGTCATTTTGGGTGAAGTAACTAACAAAAGAGGGCCTAAGATCATGTTCTAAGTACAACCTCATCTAAAATTTCACCTTGAATCATATATAGAGCAAGTTCTAGATAGTCATGCATATACAAGAATTAAGCAAAAAGCCTCACTACACAAGGCATCACAATCCAAGGAATTCACACACTTGTTTCATCACATTAAGAGAATGACTTTTGACAAGATAGTTACGAATCAAAAAGCCAAGCAAAGAATGTATAATTCATAACAAAAGAGTGCTCATTTCACATTTAGATGCCCCTCTTTTCTTTTCAAAACTCATGCACAATGTCAAGCAAGAAATATTGGTGGTACTTCATCAAAAAATTGCACAAAAGACTCATAAGACTCTAGACTTGATATTTTCCCTTAAGAAAGTCGCCTCTCAATCTATCATGGGGAGGTGCCAACCCGGTTCGACAACAAAAAGAAAAGACAAAGGAATCGCTCCTTGGGAAAGAACCATAGTATAAATAAAATCCTTGAAATTTATTTAAAGGATACTATCTAAAAAGGTGATACTACTAGCAAGTAATGACGATTTTCCCTTAAGAATGACGTCACCCAATCTATCATAGGGTCCTATCGTGCATCACTTAACAAGTGGGGTTACTCAGACTTCACCCCCTAACACAAATAAAGCATTGCCCTCAATGCCTAAGGTTAAACAAAATGAGGAAGGATGGGTGAGAGAACTCCCTGATACGATGGAGGCATCTGTTTTACACATATTTTCAATGCTCTCCTTTTTTTCTTCCTTCACTGTTTGCCATATTCCCCACCTATTCCACCCCTGCACAACCAAAGACAATACAAATGTAAAGTAAAATAAAACAAAAGAAAAAATAAAAATAAAAAGTAAAAGCACTTGGGTTGTCTCCTAAGAAGCGCCTTAATTAACATCGTGGCTGACGACTTCAACTTTCACTACTTTTCTCTCCATTTTGAGCTTTTGAAGCATACCCCTAGTTTCTTGTCCATTCTTCTATTCCGCTTGAGGGGTGGTGGTGTAAAAGTCAAGGTACCAATAAATGGATGTTGCATCTTGTATTTCTTGGTCCTTAAAGGAGGGATGTGCTTTGACCTTGTTGGTATGTCATACTCTAAGATGAATCCACCTTAATTTTCCTTCTCAACTTCCTCCATCGACTTGATCTCCTCAATCTTCATTTTGTCAACCAAGTTCAATGTTGAAAAATGATAAAAGGGCGGTTTAATTCTCTCCCCTTTCAAGCATTCTTCTTGCTTGACATCCTCCTCTTCAAGTGCACTAGAGTCCTTGAGCATGATTTGTTGGATGTCTCTTGGGGACTCTAGTGTCACTTCTTCAACTTTGACATCTTGCATTATTGTAAGGTTGATAGGTTGGCAAGCCTCCATGACCTCCTCTATGTTCACCTTGACTCCTTCACCATCATTTTGAGCTTCCTTCCATGAGTCAAGTTGAGTTATGCCCCATTGTTCACTTCTTCTTGTTATGCTCCTCAATGTCTCCTCCGCTTCTTCTTTTAGAGATTTACCACTTTCTTCTTGAGGAGTTGATGATTCCATGGGCATGGAGGGGCTGACATTCTTTTCCGCATTACGCTCCAAAAAGGCTTGGAGCATGGCTTCCATGCACCCACGTGTATTTCTCCTTCCCTCCCTTGCCATGACTTCATTCCTATCAAGCTTAGGAGCACAACTTCTGTCATAGACATTGTAGCCACAAGTGAACTCATTTGGGCATGCATCCCAATGTCTCCCATGACTACCACATAATGTACATCTATACCCATCATAGGAGGGAGAAGGTGCACTCATCTCTCTTCTAGGGGTATATTTGCAATCCTGCCAATAGTGTGACCCTCCACAATAGGGACATGGATCATTATGATAAGGGTTGCAACCAACAAACCTCCTTTTATTCCACGCTGCTATCATACAACTACAAACAAGAAAAAATAAAAATAAAAATAAAAACAAAAAAAGATGTAAAACAAAAATGCAAAACTAGTTTGAATCAATAAATAACTAATGGCTTATCATAACTCAATTCCCCGGCAACGACACTATTTTTGATAACGCTCAAATACATTACTCATTTAGAAGAAAGGATAAGTGATCATTGTATCAAAATAAATATCCCGACAGATGTCAGGGTCGAATCCCACTGAGAATTGAGTCGATAATCCAAGAGTTATAAACTAACTCAAACTAGAATGCATAGTTGTTCAACATTTGAAAAGAAAATTAGGGGAAAATTAAGGGGAAAAACACTATCTAATTCCAATGTTGCGATCACAAGTAAAATGGCTAGGGGTATGCTATAGATGGTTAACAACTAACCCGGTATTTTCTTCAACGCCTTAGACTCAAAATTAGCATAGATAGCAGAGGATAATTCACATTCTCTTATTTTTCAACCATAAGAATGTTTATGACTTTGGTTTTCTCAAATCCCAAAGCCAAATCAAGTTATCAACCACATACCAATACTCCAATTTTTCACTATTATCTTCTCGCCCAATTCTCACTTTCCTCTCTCAAACAAAAGCAAGAAAAGTCAAGCACAATTTCATGTTTGCAAATTATCAATTTTAGCAATTAAAACTTGGGAGAAGACAATAGATCTATAATTGAAATAAGAATCCAAGAGTAATTCATCAAAACCCAATTAATTGAACAAACCCACAATGAAAGCACCCCTATCTAGCAAATTAGTTATGCATATTTAAAGATACTGAGAAGATACCAAGAGGTTTTCCCTCACATTCATCACATTAGCTTCACAAGCTCTTACAACAATGGTGAAATTCCCCCAAAATGAGTTAAATAAAAAGAAGTAAATTACTATCTACTCTACAATTCTATCGTAAAAGAATTCTACCAAAAATTCTACGAAAAAGATGAAGTCTAGATGAATGAATGAGTGGTGTACAATGAAAGTTATGTAAATATTTGTACTTCTTGTGTACAACTTTTCCCAAATGCCCTTGAGGCTTTTAGATGCTTTGAAGACCTTTCTGGACCTTTTTACCCTTCATTGGACGGTCTCACTTTCGAAGCACCAACGTTTAGCCAATGCAAATCTGCAGAGTATCGGCTGTCCGCTGCACTAAAATAGTCCACTGGCAGTAACCATCAACGGCTGAACCAACGATTCGCCGCTGCCCAACTGCCAACCGCCGGTGAGTCGCCGGTTTAGGCAGTAGCTTCAGCGTTTTGCCCGCATTTCTCCCTTCCGAATCCACAGTTAGCCGATTCAAAGCATGTCCTTACACTTGTTTTTGAGCTTAAATCTTCCATTATCTTTGGCTCCTCTCTTTCATATGCTAACTCATCAAATTTCATCTCAAACTCCATGTGTTTTGCTTGATTTCATGCTTTCTCTACTCACATGAAGTCCCTATAAAGAATCAAAGAGAAAGAGCATATCCACATAAATGACTCGAAAACGAGGCAAAAACTCATGCTTAGGGGCCTACTGAGTTGGTAAATTTCCAACTCATCAGAGCTCTAATCATGGAGCCACTAGTCACATCATACTATGGTCCACCCATACATCATCACATCATTTAAGCCTATCACTTATAATTATCCCATGGCTCATCCATAGCTTACACTATCCAAGAATTTTCACTGTCTCCCTGGCATGGATAAAAACTTCATGAACACATTGTACACAGGGCTTAGAGTAAGGAAATCGTAAGCATGATTCATCCAAGAAATCTAAATTAAGCACATACATGATGTAGCATGATCTTATGAGCCGTTAAGCCAAATCTTGATGACTAGCTCATGGAGCTGAGCATACTGTGAGGCATGAATTTACATACGTAATTGGTTTCATGATATGAGGTTGAGATTTATGGAATCATGGAGTAAGACTGGGATCTCTATCTGAAGCGGTCGCTTCTCATTTTGAAAATCTAAGTGTGGGCGTGGGCATAGAGTATTTAGGCCTTTGGACATGGTCATGTCATAAATACATATGACATGAGTAGAGTGTCATGTTGACTGAAGCAAAAGGGAAACACCTGAATAAGAATGGATCGACATCCCAAGGTTACTGCTCTTGAACCTTTCATAATTGAGAACTCAAGACTTGACTTGGTCCTTCACCTTATCATCTCCCCCTTAGCTCAAAGTCATCATTCTAATACTTTGGACCTCTTCTCTAGGCTAGGCTATGATCACTTACACTTGTGGGGTCGGAATATACATATGGATGCCAAACTCTTCCTTGCCAACTCCACTTGTAAGTACTAGCTAGAACTTATGCTATGGTTTATTTCTTCGGTAACCCCTAACCTCTCTTTAGTCTCTAAAGCTACACTGAGGGTTTAATACCCTTTCTACCTTATCAACCTCATACGTCCAATCCGCTAACCACTCAATACACGGGATAAATCTTATACTAAGATGCTTAAATCATATGCCTTATTTAAAGTTTTCTAGCTTCGGCTCTTTGGGACACCATATAGCACATACCTCTCATCCTCCACACTTTTCAACTCAAGACTAAATAACTCCGAACATATAGCACTTTAGGAGCTTAGAATCTAGTGTAACTGTCTGCTACCTTAGTACACATCTTCCTTTCTAACATTCAAGGCTCTATTTACCTACTAACTTAGCGTCCAATCACCTATGCTTAATCTTTTTCTAACAACATTGAAATGTCCTCATGATCTTCTACTCTAGTTCAAATATGCTCTAGGTCATCTTTACCAACAAATCTCCCTCTAAATACTACCATGAAATCTACACAAAATTTATTACTCTTCGGTCAACACCAAGGGACTTATCATCCCATTACTTACCTTATAGATACATGACTATGGCGGCATACTTCCCTCAATCACCATCTCTACTTTTGGCTTCCACACTTCTAGATTCACATTTATAGCTTTAGGTTCATGTTACTACTCATGGCTCACACAATCCAAATAACACTATCTCAGGGGTGATAATACTATCCAAGCACTTAGAGACACACTATCCCACTAAAGGTGTCATTTACATCAAAGTTATAGAGGGGGGTGGTAGCATTTATTACTGTAGGCTCAACGCACGATTCATGGGAACAAGAGTGCATTCCTGTGATGCATTACACTTAACTGCAATAATGGGCTCCTCTTAATCCCTTGTGCAGTCCCTTAACTTTCTACTGGTTTTATCTGAGAGCACCTCGTTGATAGGAATCTGAGCTTTGCTATTTATATCACCTCGAAGAAGAGGCATAGTTAACGAAATTGGAACAAGGCTCGAATCTTTATAAGGTCCTTGTGGAACAGCTCTATTGCACGATACGGAACATGAAAGAAGGGAAACATTCCTAAAACATTTCGTAGCCTCTTCCTCATTAGTGTGATGCGCTTCACATCCATAAAAAAGATTCTACTTAATGCTGCTTCAAAACACCCTAGGACACTTTAAAACCTAATGCTCTAATATCAAGTTTGCCACAACCCAAGCATGGACCCCGAACTGCGACACAGGATCTAGAACCACCAATTTCTCTAAGCTAATCCATGGCACATACATCGCATGAATAAGAGCATAAATAAAGCGAAAATGAATCATAAACATAGATAAGCAAAAGTCTATATGATATAAAGCATGAACAAGAATGACAAGTCACAATGCTGAACTATCTAGTACATAACTGTCTGAAAGCCTCTAGTCATAAGATGAGCTGACAGGACAACACCCCCAACTAGCTCGCTAAGTCTGAAACTAAAAGATAAGAATGTAACACCATAAGCTAATTAACGTACTTGGAAGATGAGGATTCACCCAAATGGGAACTGAGTTAAACTGAGGCGGGAGAAAGACTAACGTTGGAACTGAGACTGGTCACCCAAACCTATATCATGAGACAATATAGCATAGAGTATGCGGTTAGTACTTTGAATGTACTGAATATGTTGAGTAAGTAAAACATGCTAGTAAAACAGTATAAGAGAGGTCATGAGTGTAAAATCTTATAAAACATGATATTCGGATCATAAACTGAACATGATGGCTCAAGGCTTTCAAATTGTAATATAAAGCTAAACATAATTGGATTCATGAGTAAAACTGAATAAACATAATTTGAGCTGAAATACCATAAGTCATAAAATCATGAAACTTGAACACGCACACACGCATATATATATATATATAAAAAAAACAAAGGAACAGTGGGAGGCTTCATCATAATTGACACCATTATGATAAAGCTTACGTGATGCCCTAACTATCTCGCTCAAGTGGGAAAATCCATCCTAAGCCTTGCCAGCGCAAAGAATGATTAAGGTGTGATATTACTCGTGACTTAGGGAGATAATCTCTAATAACAATGACCCCTCCATGCGCCTATTAAGGCAAGGGAGATATTCTCCAATAGCAAGGATCCCATATTCCTCGGGCTAAGGGAACCATTCTCTAATATCGAGAATCTCTTATCCTATAGTGACACATAGTTTTGAGACCCTGGGTTAGCTTGAACCCTTGGCCTACTCGGTGTTAGATACTACTCTAAAAAATATGCACATGGATCATAAACATCATCGTGAAACATGATTGATATTACATGGGCTGGTCTAAATCATGAAATTATAATCATGCTTAAATAGGTAGTCATAACTTGAATTTATAGATTCATAAGCTTAAAACTCATAAACAAATCATATATAATTGGGTGAAATCATCATAGACTTGAAAACATATATTCATGAGAAATTCTTGTAGAAAACATATAGTATAATCATAAGACATGGCTTGAACCATAAGAAAATTAAAATCATAAGACACGGCTTGAATCATAAGGAAATTAAAATCATAAGAGTATCATGGAGTTTCATTCAATTCGGGTCTAACCCTAGAAATTTCTAATTTGAAACTTGAAGAATAGAGGTCATGATATTTAACTCGAAAAGGGCATAAGAGTGGAAGAATTCCCCCATTCATAACACTACATATCTTATCTTTAGCCTCACAACTACCAACAAGAAGCCACTATTCCCTTATAATATCAATTTGTAACAATTTTATAGATAAGAACTACAATCAATAGCTTAACAACGAAATTCAAGTTATAGAGGCATTTCATCGAACACCCGGAGGGCATAAGAAATTCAAGCCTCTTATGAGTGAGGTGTCCTAACACCCACTTCTTTCTACAGCCCCTTAAAAATAATAATAACCAACCAAAATAACCACATCCATCCTCAACACTAAAACAGTCTCATAAACCATAACCCTAGGTCATCACATGAACTTATGGCTTCCTAATATCGTCCCGTGAGTTCTGACTTTAGAAAATCCCTAAGGAGTATAAAATAATACTCATGTAAGGTTTTAAGAGAGTTACTTACCTTGGAGGAAGGAGGAGTGCTCAAGATTTCAAGTCTTAGAACTCAAAGATTGCTCTTGACCTTGCTAGAGATAGGAAGATGATTTTGATGTTAGAATCATGAAAAAATTTATAGATTTATGTTGTGATAAGTTGGAGAATGTTTACCTAGCCCTAGGAGGGTTAAAGAGATCTCTTGGAACCGATAGGGTTATTCTGGAGGAAAAATAATGCCAAAAAAATTGTTTAAGGCTACTTTTAAAAGCCCTGAAAACCCTATGTAACACCTCAAGTGACAGACCGTCAGTCCCCCGATGAAGCGTCAACTTGCCTGTCACTTTGGGTGAAATTTTGCAGCTTCTGGTTAAGGGTGACGGAGCTATCTTGATGGGCCTTCACACCTAACAATGCTCCATTTGCTCATAACTTTTTACTCCGGACTCCGATTGTCTTAAAGTCGAATGCGTTGGAAAGAAATCTCAATGAAATACAATTTGATGTGTTGAATCACCCAGAAGCACTTCGTAAATTAGGAGTTATGGTCATTTGAAGTTGAACCTTACAAGAACTTATACGAAAACTCAATCGGTAAAAAGGCTCTCAACTCAACTTTGTGTTAGAGGTTCCTAATGACCCTAATTCGCATCCAACGCACTTCCCACACTTAAGAATTGATCTTAACACCTAGTTTTCATAAGGCTTTAGTTGGATTCGAGTCTATCTACATACCTAGATGGCTTCAAACTTAGTCCGAAAGTTCGAGGCGTTAAAATATCTCAACTTACGAGTCTTGGGTCTAATCTTGGGAACTTTTGGGGTGTTACAATATATACCTTCGTTGTTTAACAAATGATTCTCATGTTTTCAAACTAGCCCATATAAAACCAAGTATGTTCATGATTATGACTATGAACAATATGCATGTTTTGGGAGTAGTATCTAGCACCGAGTAGGTCGGGGTTCAGTAAACTCAAGTCTCAAAACTACATGGCACCATAGAATAAGGGGTCCTCGCCAGTAGAGAGTGGTGCAACCCTCGTCGTCTAACAAATTGTGCATATTTATCCTTGTTGTTGATTGACCTATATTTACTGAATTAAATAAATTCTAAAACTTATTTTTTAATTCCAAAAATATCATATGGCTTTAAAAAATTATCTCGCTTATTTCTTTGACCCCTCTAGACCTGACCCAAGTGAAAAAAATGTCTCAATCCCTCTTCTACTCAGTCATAAAATGAATTTGAAATGGATCTGAATAAAAAATTTACAAAACCTTTTCAGAAACTACTTTCCTCTATACCAAACACACTCTAAGAGAGAGAGAGAGTGTGTGTGTTACAGTATTAGATCATTTAAAAAAAAATATAGTAACTATTTTTCTTATTTTTAAGTTTTTAAAAAATAATAATTGGGCATAATTGGATTTTAAAAATATATTCTTTTATTTTAATGGTGTTTTTAATCTTTAAATTTAACACACCCTTAAAAAAAGTCACTTAATAGCTTTAATTAAATATATTATTTTATTAAAATATGTCTTAACATACAACAACAACAGCAACAGTGGCAACATCCACCGGTATAATCTCACCAAGTGGGGTTTGGGGAGGTAAAATTTATGCGGACCTTACCACTACCTTAGAGGTAGAGAGGTTGTTTACGAGTAGTATGTCTTTAATATACCTGAGAAAAATATAAGAAGTTTTAAATTTAAATTAAAAAAACAAAAAAAACATGTAATTTAATTAAAATTAATTTAAAATTAATTAATTAATACTATCTTTTTGGTTTTCTAAAAAATCACTTATTCTAAAACAAATTAAAAAATTAGATGGAAAAAGTAATAATCTACGATAAATATGAAATTAATAAGCTAGAAAATAATGTAATGTCTGCTAAAATATGTTCAACATACTATAATTTTTAAAAAGAAATTGCTCTCTTCGTTTCAAATTATCTTATGTGTGTCTCTTTTACACACCCACTAAAAAAATTAATTGAGAGATTTTTCTTATTATTAATTTATCCTCATTTATATCGTAAGATATAATTTCTTCTCATTAAATATTAATTTTCAATAATAATTACTAAAGATAAAAACGAAAAAATATTAAATTTGTGATAGATAATTTGAGACGGAAGGCGTATCGATACATATGAATTAAATTAAAAAATAAAAATATGTCTCGATAGCAAACAAACTTGGATGCTTTCTTTTTTAAATCTCTAAAATTTAGGAAAATGAGTATTGCAATTACCAAGGAATTATTGATGTTAATGCTAATTACTCTTAAAGGAAAAGTCCTATTTGAGTTTTGCTAATTAAAAATGAGTTTTGCTGATAAAAATGCTTGTAGTAATTTATAACTGACAATAATGACCTGTAGAAAAAGATAATATAGCACTTGTTATATTTAATCCCCTACTGCTATTTATAGTTAACAAAAAATTCCTAAATCTATCAATGTCTGAATAATTATTTGGATTAGCTAACAGGGTTGACAAATATTAAAATATGCACTTCAATCATCAATGTTAGAAATTTATAATCATACTTCATACTTAAAAGCAATAAAGTTACGTAAATATAAAATTTTAAAATAATAATTACAAAAGTTACCAAATAATATATGAATTAATAATAAAATAATGTAATGATACTAAATATACATGATATAAACACTATAGATATATAATGTATATTGAATATGTATATTTTTTAAAAGATTATTTAGATCATTCTCGTATTCATTTTTCATAATTTTTCATTTAAATTTAATTTTTCTCGTATAAAAAGGGTGAATGTAATATATATTTGGCATAATATGCTATATATTATATTATGCATATATGTGTATTGATATACTAT
>JACEIK010002164.1:85210-97137 GCA_018107945.1 Datura stramonium | reverse complement strand
CCATAAGACGTCATCGGTTAGTAGGCATATGCGTGAGTTTGTGACGAAGAAAGAAAGATTGAAGCATGTGAGAAGAGCCTCGGAAGCAGCGTCAGGCGAGGCTAGGCCGCAGGAGCTAGTGCGACACGCCAAGCATACTAGCACCCTGGGAGGCGTGGCGCGCCAAGCACACTGGCGCGATGGATGGCGCGAGGCACCCCCAGTCCACTGTCAATACTTGTATATATACTCACTTAGTTCAATTTTATCTCATTTACAAATATATTCCCTCAGCTAACAGAGAGAACACACAATTTTCAATATATTTTCACCCGATTACGCTACCAAATGCCATCCAAATGCAAATTAACTTCGGGTAATGAGTTTTAGGCCTACAGGAAGCATTTACATGGAGTTATTTCTCAAAAGTTCGCTCATAAAATTGATACTCCGCTGGGTAAAAGTTGTTAGAATTGTCCTAAATTTAATCCTAATCGGCCACATGCATTAGGTAAGCACTTCTTCAGTCTGAACTCTCGGGAAATTATAGGTTTTCGACTGAGTTATTCAGTGTTGAATTATAGTTGCTATTATTATTGTAAGTTATCGTATTTGTCGAATTTATTATTGAAATTGGCCCTATTCTCCCAGNAGTGTTGAATTATAGTTGCTATTATTATTGTAAGTTATCGTTATTTGTCGAATTTATTATTGAAATTGGCCCTATTCTCCCAGTATCAAGGCTTCAGTTGGATAGAACTGCCGGTTATAAGTTGAAAATCGTCAGTTAAACGAAAGTTGGAACTCAAGGTATGTAAGGCTATCCTTTTCGGCAAGTTATGTTCGTCTTAAAGTTAATACGACTCGTGTATCTATAGTACTTCAGAATAAACGTATTATGGTTAGCTATTATGAATTGAGTTGAGACGATAACGATGACATAGTAACCCTCATCAGAATTAACCCTAGCCTATTTGATTGTTGCATACGATATTCAGTTCTTGTATGTTGTTGCCTATAGGGTTAGGCTTGCAGGAGTGATATGATGTTTGAAGGGACCAAAGTGAGGCCGTGAGGGCCGTAATCAATTTTCAGAGCTTCTATTATGACCCATAGTTGAGCCAAGGCTAGGGGTCCAGCTACAACAGTTATATTATAGCCCATAGTCGAGCCAAGCCTCGAGGCCCAGTTACAACAGCTACAGTATGATCCATAATCGAGTCAAGGCTCAGGATCTAGTTATAGCAGTCATATTATGACCCATAGTCGGGCCAAGGCCTGGGGACCAGTTATCAGAGATTACATTATGTCCCATAGTCAAGCTAAGGCTCAAGGTCCAGTTACATAGCCCAGACAGCTCAGACACATATACAGCTACAGGAGCCTATCCAGCTCAAATACAGTTTCAGAGAATGAGTATTCCTGAGTTACAATATGTTTACGAATCCTTAGTAGCCAGATAGTAGAGTGTACATTGTTTGTACTTTTCGGGGTTTATGTGGCCCCAAATAGGTTATTCTGTGATGTTTTTACCTTCCAGGCTTATAGGGGTCTGTTTAGGTTCTTATTTGTGTATGTATACTTGCTAGTTAGATGTTTCAGATAATGAGATCGTTCAGGTTAAACTCTTACCCTTCTTCATGATTACTTTAGTTTTATCAGCTTTCATTCAATTATCATTTCACTGCCTTACATATTCAGTACATATTATACTGACGCCCATCCTTGGGGTGTTGCATTACTTGCCTACAGGTGCAAGTAGACGCGGTTCGGGGAATTCTTAGTCATTAGCTTGAGTAGCAGTTCATTCAGCTCCTTTCCTTTGGAGTTGATAGATAGAAGAGGTTTGTTCTTTTGTTGTACTGTTTATAGTGTAGGTCGAGGCCCTGTCTCTACAATTATTCCACTCTTAGAGGGTTACAGGCTACAGTTTTCCAGCAGTTAGCTTTTGTTGTTGGCCATGTAGGGCCTATATATGTTTTATTACATGTGATGGTCATGTGGGGCCTGGTTTAGCTATCAGTTAGAAGCCTTGTTGGCTATAGCATAGTTTAGTTGCCTGATTTTAGTTCATTTATAACTAGACAACATGGTGGTCTTGTCGGCTCGCATAGGATCCCTATTATTGTGTTGTTGTTGGTTAGTTATCTCCTTCTACAGGTGGACTTATCAACCAGAGGCTATATTTACAACCAAGATTAAGCTCGTTGAATTCTTGAATTAAGTTACAGGCATGCACCAGTAGTGCACCAGCCAGTCAGGATAGTCTAGATCCCAGTGTGGCACTAGGTGTCAGTCATTCCTCCTAAAGTGGGGCATGAAAATTTCGGTGTAGTAATCGAATTATGGTGACTATGATGCATGTTGATGAATCAATTACATCTAGAATTATGATTATGATTTTAAAGGAGGTATTGTATGTAGATACAATTCAAATATATGAAAATTAATTATTTTGATAAGTTTTAGTTTTGAAATAAGGAGATATACTATTATAGGCTAAAACAAAAGAAAATTTGACGGTTAGGGTGAATAAGCGAAACTACAGGTGTAATTTTTTTATTGAGAGCTCATGCATGAGGCCTACCATGGGTATTTACAGCTCCTGGACAGTCTTAGTACTTTTCGTTGCTTGTTTGAGGGCGAAGGGATGTTTAAGGTCATTTTGTGATTTTTGATCTATTTCCCTAGTGTGAACCTTTTCATGATTTTGTCGCAAAAGATGAAATAACCCTTAAACAAGTAAAAATGATATCTATAACACCTCGAGTCTCGAAATGGCTCTTTGAAGAAAAAAACTGAAATTTGTAGATTTGATACAGGTGATGGTGGGACTGAAGGCCCATAAGGTGGTCGACAGAATGTCGCCTTTGGGGTCGGGGCTTAACGGTGAGGATAACGACGAACCAGAGCATGGGGTCTCGATGTTCCAAGTGTGATGACAGACTTGATAGACAATCAAGGTACTGACGGCCTGTCACTGCCACCATCATTAAGGGAGTAGTTAGGACCTCCTCGGGTTAAAGTTTGATGATAAGTGCGATGGACCGTCGGGTGAGTGACGACCCGTCATGAGCACCGTCGGGACGTTCAACTGTTAAATTCATCCCAACTTCTAGGGTCAATTTTATAATCTTCTAAGCTTCTAATCCCTAAGTGGAATCATTTTAGGGTTCCTTAGGGGTGTAATTGAGGGTTTTACTTAGCTTATTCCTCGCTCCTCTCATACACCAAAGTTGGGGAAGATCAAGGCTAGGTTTCTTCATCAAGTTCCTTCCAAAACTTCATTGGGTCTTTATATTTAGTTGCATGTTCATCAAATCCAAGCATGTAGGGTCATGAATAAGTAAATTCTTCTACCCTCATGACCAATTTCATCCCTAATCCACGATTTTAAGACTCCAATCATGTATTGTTGAAATTCTAGGATTTTACCCAATTTCATGAAATCTTCCATGCTATCTCTATAGATTCAATTCTCATGTTCCAATTGATGATTTATGGATAATAGGGAATATTTGACTCTCAATTCATTTACTAATTCATGATTTCAAGTTTATGAAGATTATACCCTATTATACATGATTTATGAATTTCAAGCTTATGAGCCATGATTTCAAGTATGATGAACTATCTAGTAGGTATGAATATTTATGAAATCCTAAACTTATGGTTTCATGATTTTGAAGTTATGAAGCTTTATTAAAGCATGTTTTATTTTCATGAAATTCAAGTTCAAGTATCATGGCCAATTTTATGGCATCTTTTCACGAATATTTCACGCATGTCAAGTATGATTATAATTTCATGTTTCGGCTAGCCCATGCAAGTTCAAGTATGTTTTCACAATAATGATTAGGATCCATGTGCATAATTTTTAGGAGTAGTATTTAGAACTGAGTAGGCTAGGGGTTCAGGCAAACCCTAAGTCTCAGAACTACTGTCACGACCCGAGCTGAGACCTCGGATCGAGACACGAGACCTAAAATCATGTATGGCTCCAAGTTAACCCATGGCATGTGCAAAGCAACTCAATATCATAAATTAAAATGGAAACTTAAAACTTAAACATGAATAACTAGAAGTCTAAAATATAACATAGGCCAAAAACATAGCCAACACTCGACAAGTTGAATCATCTACATAATGTCTAACAAGCCTCTAAAACATCTGATAAGCTGATGGGTAACTTCCTCAAGTAACTCGCTAGAATATGAAAACTGAAGTAACACGCAAAGAAAAACTACTAATTGTCCTCGAAAAATGAGGACTCACCCAAAAACAGCGGCTGGACTAGATGAAGAGAAAGAAGCTATCGGCGAGATTGTGCTGGATCACTTGAACCTCTATCATAAAATGATACAACATAGAGTATGAAGTCAGTACTTGAAATGTACTGAGTATGTAAGAAAAGTAAAACATGTTTAATCATTAGTTGAAAACATGCTTGTAAATCAAAAGATCATGAAAGTAAGAACTATATGCTGAAAATTGTATCTGAGACATACATAATCATAAACTAGTTAACATAATTGAACATAATGACCCAAGATTTAATGAAAGAAATTATATGACGTGTCATGTCTAAAATCATAAGTAAAAGATTATAAACTGATCATTGGGTCAAACAAGCTATAAAACATACTACCATAATATATGAACATAAATAACTGAAAGCATGAGGAACAATGATACTCTCGTTATAATCGACACCATCATGATAGAACTTATGTGATGCCCACTAACTTGCTCAAGTGGACAGAGCCATCCTAAGACTTTCCAGGGAAAGGAACAATAGAGGTGTCATATCACGGGTGTGCCATCGGGCGGGGGAAGCACTCTCTCTTGAGGTCCCAAGTATATATCTATGTTGGCGCATAGTTTATGAGACCGAAAAACGTCAGAATCTCTGGCCTACTCGGTGCTAGACACTACTCTCAAAAATATGTATATAGCTCATGAAGATATCTTTGAAGTCTTGACTCCAAAAAATCTCAAAATATAGCTTAAATTTGAATAGTGGGGGTCATGACTACAAATATCTCTTTAAAAATGATCTTTCAAGCCTTGACTAAATCATGATAAAATATACATAATTTTACATGGACTTGCCAAAATCATAAAATCATACATACTTGAAATAAACTTCATAATTCAAAATCATGGAATCCTATGTTAGAATTCATAAATATTCATGCATGCTTTGATAATTCATCGTACTTGAAGTCATGGAGTCATAGGCTTGATCTTCATTAAAAATGCATAATAGGAATAATTTCTAATTGCTTGAGAACATGAATTTATAATCAAATTGAATATAAAATTTTCCCACTCGACTTAAAATTTACTTTAGAACATGAGGGGATTAGACCCATAATCATATCATAGGTAGTTTTATAAAATTGGGTTAAAAACCCTAGGAATCAATTCACTTAATTAAAAACTTGGATTAATGACTTTGAGAAGAAGCTTGGGCATGAGAGTGGAAGAAAACCCTCTTGCATATCCCCACATACCTGGGTAAACTAATTTCTAAACTAGCCTTGGAAGCTCAAGAGAATTGGGGAATAAATTGGGGAGAATTCTAGCTTGATATTAAAAGGGAATCTCAATATCTTGCATGCATGTGAGCCTAATAACTTAGAATAGACTAAACCCTCGTAAAACACTCCATTTAGGTCTTAAAATGATGTCATTAGGAAGTTAGGAGCTTTGAAATTTATGAAACTAACCCCAAAAATTTGCATAAAAAACTATCTGCCGGCTACAACGACCACTCCAACGGATCGTTGTAACATACCACGGGCTGTTGGATCATCCATTGTATCTAAAGCACTTTTAGTACTCTGCTGCAATTTTGACCAATGACCGATCATGATGAGTCATTATATGAAACAATGACTCATTACTCTATCCGTTGCTTCTAAGGGAAATTATGTTACTCTTTTGATTCTCCAACCAATTACCAGACAGGAAGATTCGTTACTTGAAACAATGACTCATCATATCCTCTTGTCGTCACCGACTCAGATCTTGGCCTTTCTTAGAATCCCATTCAATGACCACTCAGGATGACTTGTTGGATCTTCCAATGAGTTGTTGTTGGGATCGTTTTTCACTGAAAATTCTAACTGGGAACCTACCACAAGAGACACAACATGTCATTGCTCCCTACAACGACTCGTCCCTTGAGTCATCTTGTGACTCTGGTAAAATTTTCCTGCTTTTCTCTGGTTCAACCCTCGGGTTTGATCCTAGGAACTTTTGGGGCGTTACATTATCTCCCCCTTGGGAAAACTCATCCTCGAATGTAGATTAAGCATACTGAAAAGCTAGGGAAAGAACTAAAATCCCAAAATTGAACAGCTGAAGCTGAAAAGTGACAGAGTGACTAACTCCGGGCTAATACACATAACTGAACTGAATTCATGAAATATACATACATGCTATGACATGAAAGAAACTGAAAGACATGAACTTGACACGAAACTAAGTAGAGTACTAAGGAAGAAACTGATACCTCATGCTGGAACTGAGCTGGAAGTGAAAAGATGCGGGTATCTAGCTATCATATATTCTTCGGCTTCCCACGTAGCCCCATCAACAAGCTGATTCCTCCACAACACCTTCACTGAAGCTACTTTTTTATTTCTCAACTTTCGGACCTGACGATCAAGGATCTCAACTGGAACCTCCTTATAGGTAAGGCTACCTTTCACATCTTTGCTCTCCACTAGAACAACTCAGGTTGGGGCATCAATGCACTTCTTCAATAGAGATACATTGGAAACTAGATGTACTGAAGCTAACTCCGTTGGTAGCTCCAACTTATATGCCTCTTTGCTAACTCATCTCAGAATCCTATAAGGACCAACATATGGGGGACTAAGCTTGCCTTTCTTTCCAAACCTCATCACTCCTTTCATGGGAGATACCTTCAGGAATACCTAATCATCCACCTCAAACTCAACCTTTCTTCTCCTCACATCCGCATAAGATTTCTGACTACTCTGAGCTGTTTTCAGCCTTTCTCTATTAAGCTGAACTTTCTCCATGGCCTCATGAACTGAATTTGGCCCTATCAATATAGCTTCACCTACCTCAAACTATCCAATAGGTGATCTACAACTATGCCCATGAAGAGCCTCAAACGGAGCCATCTGAATGCTGGAGTGGTAACTACTACTATAAGAAAATTCAATGAGAGAAAAGTGGTCACCCCAACTACCCTTGAAATCAATCACATATGCTCTCAACATGTCCTCAAGATTATAAATGGTTCGCTCGGCTTGACCATCTGTCTGTGGGTAAAAAGTTGTGCCAAGTTTTACTTGAGTACCAAGTTCTTTCTAAAACGATCCCCAAAACTGAGAGGTTAACTAAGTACCTCTATTTGAGATGATGGACAAAGAAACTCTATGCAACCGAACTAACTCCTGAATATACAATCTAGCATTATCTTAAATCAGTAGTTTTGACAAGTAAGAAATAGGCTGATTTGCTCAACCTGTCCATAATCACCTATATAGCGTCACACTATCGACGTATACGAGGCAAACCTGTAATGAAGTCCACATTAATCTCTTCCCACTTACAAGTAGGAATGTTAATATCTTGAAGCATAGCCCTAGGCCTCTGATGCTCAACCTTAAGTTGTTGGCAATTCAGGCACTTAGCCACAAACTCCGCTATGTCCTTCTTTATGCCATTCCACCAATAGACTTCTCGTAGATCATGGTACATCATGGTGGTTCCTGGGTGGATAGAGAATTGAGAGAGATGAGCCTTGCTCAAAATCTGCTCTCTCAAGTTATCAACGCTGGCACACACAATCAGCCCTGATATTGGAGTACACCATCTCCCCCTTGGGAGAAATCTCTACCTTCTGATTCCGGACAACTTCCTTTAACTTTACTAGAATAGGATCCTAATCTTGCCTACCCATGACCTCAATCACCAATGATGATTTTGACCCATTCTGAACCATGACACTGCCATCCATTGAGCCAACAAGGCAAACACCTAAACGGGCAAAGCCTGTGGACATCCTTTGCTAACTCCTTCCTCCCATCCTCAACATAAGACACACTCTTCATGGACAACCTACTAAGATCATTCGCCACTATATTAGCCTTTCCTGGATGATAAAGGACACTCATGTCATAGTCCTTGATAAGTTCTAGCTACCTCCTTTATCGCAAATTCAGGTCTTCTGAGTGAACACATATTGAAAGCTCTTGTGGTCTATGAACACATCTGCATGCACCCCATACAAGTAGTGCCTCCAAATTTTTAATTCCAACACCACAACTGCCAACTCTAGGTCATGCGTCGAATAGTTTTTCTCATGAGTCTTAAGTTATCTAGAGGCATACACAATGACCGTACCATGCTGTATCAACAATAACCGAGACCAACCCTAAAGGCATCACAATACACAATGAAATCTCCTGTGCTCTCTGGTAGGGTTAAAATTGGAGCTGAATTGAGTCAAGTCTTTAAATCATGAAAACTTTTCTCATATGCGTTCGACCATTGAAATATGACCTTTTTCTGGGTCAACATAGTCAACGGTGCTGCAATGGATGAAAATTACTCAATGAATCTTCTGTAGTAGCTAGCTAAACCCAAAAATCTCCTTATATCCGAAGGACTAACAGGTCTAGGCCAATTCCTCACCGCTTCTATATTATGAGAGTCCACCTATACACCCTCACTAGACAACACATGGCCCAAAAATACTATAGAGTTCAGCCAGAACTTGCACTTGCTAAACTTAGCAAACATTTGGCAATCCTTAAGAGTCTGTAACACAATCCTCAATTGAGCGGCATGCTCCTCCTCGTTTTGAGAGTATATGACAATATCATCTATGAAGATAATCATGAATTTATCCAAATACTACTTGCACACCCTATACATCAAATCCATAAAAGTTGCAGGAGCATTCGTTAGTCCAAAAGACATAACTACGAACTCATGGTGACCATATCGAGTCCTGAAGGCTATCTTCGGGATGTCAGTCTCTCTAACTCTAAGCTGATATAGCTGGATCTGAGGTATATCTTTGAGAAGTACTTAGTGATGAGTTGGTAATTTACCAACTCATTAGGCTTGTAAACATGAGTTTTTGCTTAGTTTTCAAGTCATTTAGGAAGATTTTATGCTCTTTCTCTTTTGGTTTTGTAGGCATTCAATTTAAAGAGAGAAAAAAAGGAATTGAACAAAAGCATGGACCTAAAGAAGAGGATTTGCATTCCACTGGATAAGACTGGCCAAACGCAGGAGCACACTATGTTGAAGTGGAGGGTGCATCGGCGGAATGCGGGTTAGCACCTGTGAATCACCAGTGCCAATGACAGACTGCTACAGAAGTCACTGGCCCTAGTTGTGATAGAGCGCTACCCCGCAGATAGGCACGGACGGAACACTGGTGACTCGCATGTGAGGCTATATCAGAAGGTTAAAATCATCCAGTACAGGAAAAGAGGAGAAATTTTAACCTAATTTTGTACATTCCTTAAAAAGTACTAAACATTCCTTCTCATGAGAATATTGAATGTATTATAGGGAAGAGTCTTTAATTTTAAGAGACAGAAATATAGAGAGTTAGCTTTTCTTCATCTTCATCTTCTTCTTCCTTATTGAAGACTAATTTGAGCTTGCAATTAACTCTTAATGATGAATTTTATGGATTTATTTGTCAATGTGATTTTGCATTTTTCATCTATGAGTTGCTAAATATTTTTCTAAGGGTGCGTGCATGATTGAGGCTAAATTGGATTGGATGTTGCTACATATATCTTATAATTACTCATTTAGTATAAATCTATTTATTTCTCCAAATTATAATTGAATTATTCATAGTTGCAAATATGGGTGTGTTTACTTATTCTATTGTTGCTTGCAAAAAGAGAATAGAATATGGATGCGAAAATAATGGTGGTTATTTGCGTCTTGATTATGTGGGGTTGGCCTAGAGATAGACAAAACCCATTTTCATACACCCATTAAAGAGTTGAGGCTAGAGATAGTTCAATACTCACCCAAGCCATAGTGGATGAATTATTTGGGACCTTGGGAGTTTGAGAAAACCCGAGGAAAAAGGCACCCAAGTGGTTGGAAAACATTAGGTGCCACCTCTTCCATGACTATTTATGCTTGTGAGTAATAACTCGATTTCCTAGTTAATTCCAATCTAATTGATGCCCCATCAATAGCGCATCCTTGGCCCTTGGTCATCTTTGTTCATTCAATTTGGTTTCCTTGTTTTTGATTGGTAGTGAATTTAAATTCAAATTATGATCCTACTTTCCCCCAACATTTATTTTTCCATTTTAATGTATTATTGCAATTTAGTTCAATGCGATAGACAACTTTTGTGCCATCAAATCCCTATTCCCTGTGGATTCGACCCCGACTCACGAGTTGGGTAATTATATTGCGATGACCATTTACACTTTATCCTAGTGAGGAGTGAATTTGGATGTCCCAAATTTTGGCGCCGTTGCCAGGAAATAGAATTAGATAGCCCCTAGTTGATTATTGATTTGAATTAATTGAGCATCTTGTATTTTGTTTTTACAATTGCTGTCATTTTTTGGTGTCTCTTTAGGCCGACTGTTATGAGCCAACACTCTCAAGAAGGGTTCTTTGGATGGCCACATGGACCATGAGAATGTTGATTGTCACAACCCAAGAGTACACCCGGATCATAAATACGGGACAAGGAACCCCGACAGGCTCCAAGTCAACCCATGGCATAATCATAGCATACACTTAACATCGGATATGACTAACAACATAAATGAGCGGAAGATAATAACAAGAATCTAATATAACCCATAAGGACAACGTAACAACACTTAGATACATAGGTGAAACTGTCTAGATAAGTACAGAAGACTTTAACTAAACTGATGAGTTGCTGAGACAAGCCCCCAGCTAACTAGCAAAGTCTGAAAGCTTAAACATAATAAAACAAGAATATAAACCACGTCCACGGAAGATGAGGACTCACCACTAGCAGCTGGGAGAGGGAGGAGTGTATCTAGCCATGCGACTGAACTTGGAGACCTTAATCTATATCATAAAATGATATAGCACAAGAGGCGTGCGGTTAGTAGTTGGAATGTACCGAGTATGCAGGAAGCGTAACTAAACTAACTCATAATATATATAAGAAGGAAGTAATGTAAAACATACCAATAGCAATATAATTGGAATGAGATACGACAATCATATACGAGATTCACATATTCAATTAATATAACCACATTATAAAGACATATATTATTATAGTAATTGTTGATGTGCAAAAGTAGTAATCGGGAATAATACAAAGGTATGATGACGTGACTGATATCAAAAGGGCCCCTGCCTATCTAAGGGGAGTCCCTGACGGTCGAAGGGAGTGTCCATGACTATCAAAGGGAAAAATTCTCATCTAAAGAAAATCCCTGACTGTCAAAGGGAGAGAGAAGGCTCTGATATAGAGGGTCAATGGCTAAAAGTAAGTCTCGATCAACACAGGGAAATAAGATACTCAACTGACTAGGGATGTGAGTCCTGACTGGCTAAGGGAAGACATGCTCCACTAACGACTAGGGATGTGAGTCCCGACTGGCTAAGAGAAGACATACTCCACTAACGACTAGGGATATGAGTCCCTATTAGCTAAGAGAATACATGCTCCACTAACGACTAAAGCTAATCTAAATTACTACAGTTAATCAGAGACAAGAACATTCACCACTCTCATCTTGAAATACTCATTTTTAAAAGGATTAGAGCTATCTTTTAATAGGCACAGGTTCAACAAGTTTACATATTAGTCACAGGCTTTATTATCATGATTCGCATTATCACAGAACCAATTTCCTCATTAGCTTTAACCTCTCACCCCAAACGAGCATGCTATAAATTCGTACTAGCATTATTCTACCATG